>CM075192.1:30692193-30712193 GCA_037577475.1 Chaunax sp. Z400
TCACAGATGCTTTCTTTCCTGAAGGTTTACGTCTCATGTGAGATGAAATGAGATGATGAGGTGAGATAGTGATGAGGTGAGATAGTGATGAGGTATTGATGAGGTGAGATGATGATGAGGTGAGATAGTGATGAGGTGAAATGATGAGGTGAGGTGATGATGAGGTGAGATAGTGATGAGGTGAAATGATGAGGTGAGATGATGAGGTGATGATGAGATGAGGTGATGAGGTGAAATGATGATGAGGTGATGAGGTGAAATGATGAGGTGAGATAATGATGAGGTGAGATGATGATGAGGTGATGATGAGGTGAAATGATGAGGTGAGATGATGATGAGGTGAGATGATGATGAGGTGAGGTGATGATGAGGTGAGATAGTGATGAGGTGAAATGATGAGGTGAGATGATGAGGTGATGAGGTGAGATGATGATGAGGTGATGAGGTGAAGTGATGAGGTGATGATGAGATGAAATGATGAGGTGAGATGATGATGAGGTGAGATGATGATGAGGTGAGATGATGATGAGGTGAAATGATGAGATGAGATGATGATGAGGTGATGATGAGATGAAATTATGAGGTGAGATGTTGATGAGGTGAAGTGATGAGGTGATGAGTTGCCCTCCAAATTTCTTCTTCTTCTCTCCACCATTCACTCCTGTTTCCAGCCCAACCCGGAGGACAAAGCAGGACAGAAAATACAGATTTTTATTTTCTTTCTCCAGGGATGAATGTAGAAATACAGTAAAGGCTTCTTTTCCAGATTATCAGACATCTGAATTCCTTCCTCTTACATCCAGCCTCACACAGAGATTGACTTGATGAGCGAAGGTCACAAAGTATTCTGGATGTGAATTGTCTCTGTTTTCTTTCCTCACAGACAATGACCATGAGTTTTCCTTTAGTATCAAGCAGTAAATGGTTTTAGTGCATTTGACTTAATATTCCTTTATCAACATTGTACATCCCCTGAGCTGTAAACCACAGCCTCATTACTGAAACGATATATCATGCAGCCCTAGTTCATAGTTCATAGTTCATATCATAGTCTGGTATAATGTGGCCTAATGGAAGCGTATTGATATCAAATAGAAGAGGACCGAGGATGGAGCCTTGGGGAACCCCATACATCATGTTGGTTTCTCTCAGATGCAATTGAGACAAAATAGTTCCTGACCTGCAGATATGACTGGAACCACTTTAGCAGTGAGATCCCAACCAGGTGTCTGTGCTGTTAAAAGCAGTCCTGAGCTCTGATAGTGTAACCAACATGTTATTAACACAGGACAACAATGTCAAACAACACACTCTCTCTCTCTCCCTTTCTGACAAAGCCTCTCTCACCTCCTCTCTCTCCCCTTGCCTCCACTCCCTCGCTCCATAATCCCATTATGTGTAGAAATTACCTGTCAGTGTCAATCTATGTTGTTGTCATGCCAACCTCCAGCCATGGGCTGGCCCCTGGGCACTCGGCCAATGGGAGTCTTCCTTGCTGATTAGCCAGCAGTGATCTTGTTAGCTGGCCCTGCCCACTGCAGGGGTGGATGGAGGGAAGATGGGTGATGGGCAAGGGGAGGGGGGCGTACACAAAGAAGGATTTTCAGGTGATGCAACACATCTTCTGTCGACCCTGATTGGGCAATAATCAAAATGAACAATCAAAGATAACCTCTGTTGTATCTGCAGGGAACTGATCATTTCATCAGCATCAGCATTGGCTGATTTTAGGTTATTGACTTCTGACTTATTGACGAGGCTAAAGACAAGATATTTTATTATCTAGACTTCTGTTGAACAGCAGCCTCATAACTTCATCACCATGCTGTCGTTTGCAGAACTTTTGACAGTAAAAATAAGGATAAGAGCCAGGTTCTAGTCTCTTAAATTGATTTTCATAGAGCAAATGATCTGAAAGAAGTTTGTTTCTATGTTGTCCACTCCTTTAAACTCTTATCTCAGTTCACCTTCACTCCTCACCTCCTCACCCCTACAGGAAAGAGCTTGTGTTTCCATTACTACGGATGCTCTGTCTGTTAACCTGCAGTAGACAGACTCCAACCCTCCCTCAGGAGGGGGGTCACTGTTGGCTATAAATGGCTCTGGGTGTGCTAAGCTATCCAGAGGGCTGAGTTTAGCAGATACACTCCCATTGTTCCCATCACAGTTTGAAATGTAGACCTGTATCCATAAGATTCTCTCTATGCTTCAGGTACATATTGTAAGTTCATGGATTGATGGCAATGAAACAAACAACCTCTAATGATCCCAGAACCCACCATGGGTGCAGAGCCAGGTCCAGATCAGACTAATCCGGTTTGGTGGGGTCCTGTTGTATCACTGCAGAGCTTCAGACCACAGAGCTGCTATAATTTTCATATCTTGATGCTAAAAGCCAGTCTGAGATTTGGTCGTCCTACTCTGTCACTTTTTTCCATCATCATCTTCAGTCTCCTGGACTCTGTCATGATGATCCTTGGAGCCTGCTGATCTCACATTAATTGCTCATTTGCCAGGTATAGTTCTGGTGCACCGGAGACCCTCCTCTTCCCGGTACCCCAAAGAGCCTGTACGAGCGGTGTGAACACCAAACCTCCTTCAATTCTGCTCAGGATGGTCTAACCACCAACACGCTAATGGCTGCAGCCGACCTGAAGCTGGACCACATCAAAGAAAAACCATAAAAACATTTTCCCTATTCAACATGATCCAGTGATCTTTTGCCGCACAGAATCTCCTGACAAATGTGAACACCTGTTACCTGCTGAGAGCTACAACAAGGGATCCAAAGAGCCCTAAGTCCTCGTCTCCCAAGAGGTTAAATGTTCACCTCTCATCCAAGAGGTTTACTCAGTTCTACCTGACCGGGTATTTAACCTCCTGTGAGGTCATCAACACCTTGAGGGTCATTAAGGTCATAGGTGTAGGTGTGTCGTTAGGGTCGTTGAGCGAGGACTGTACTGGTCTGTATATAAGGGAGACCACACAACCAGACCAGGGACAGCACAGGAGAGCCAGCTCTTCAGACCAGGACCCAGCCATTCTCCTGGATCTGAAGGACCAGGGACAGCACAGGAGAGGCAGCTCTTCAGACCAGGACCCAGCCGTTCTCCTGGATCTGAAGGACCAGGGACAGCACAGGAGAGCCAGCTCTTCAGACCAGGACCCAGCCGTTCTCCTGGATCTGAAGGACCAGGGACAGCACAGGAGAGGCAGCTCTTCAGACCAGGACCCAGCTGTTCTCCTGGATCTAAAGGACCAGGGACACTCAATAGTGCATCTTCAAACCTTAAAAAGAAGTCCAGATATTCTATTTCACCTCTTAGGACCTGGATGAAGGAGATTCGACACAAACATTCTTCCTCATGTCTTTACATCGATGCCATATTGTCCTCAAACACGATCATCCTGGACGACTAGAAGAAGACGTTTGTTGTTGTTGTGACAGCAGTCAGCTGTACACATCAGACTAAAGGCTACTGCCAGCTAATCTGAGGCCAGTAAACATGGCCTGATAAACTAGCACTGACTCTACAGCAGATTTAGAAGCCAAACCAGGACGGGGCCTGAGAGTGACCGTATGATAGGAACTGAACCCAAGACATGTGACACGTTTAGCGGCAAATTAACAGCATTAGTAGAAAATGGAATAGATTAAAACATGCAGATGTTCTTTATTAAGCCTGGAGTCTAACTGTATGTTACACATCTTCTTAAATTCACCTTTTTAAGACACATGCATACAACAGAAGACACAAGTGTTTTATATAAAGTTTACAACACAACCTCAGCTTTTTATAAAATGAGGCTCTCATTTTTCATTTCATCTGTAAAAAGATAATTTGGCCCAAAACCTAAAAATATGTATTCTGATTTTTGAGCTTCTTTGTATTTCTTGTGAAAGCACATCTTCCTCATTGTTTTGTTGCTTTGAATGGGTTTAGCAAAGAATAAAATGTATAATAAAGACCTAAAATTATGTTTTATAATATCGTTTTTGAGTTTATGTATCAAACTACTTTCACCAAATGTTAGACATAGACTAGACTGGATAATGACTTCATACCAAATATGTAGCTTAACGGTATGTGTGCAAATGAAAAATGAGCATTACAACAATCTGTTTTACAACCAATAAAGTGTTTATCATATTTAAACACCACACAGCTCCACCAATCCCTGCCCCAGGAGGCAGATGACGAGCGTGTCCAGCCCTCCTCTCAGCCTCCTATTGGTCGCTGTGAGTCAGAGACAATAAGGACATAGAAGAGGAGAGTCTGTTTGTTCCAACATTTAAACCAGATTCTGTTCATTTATCACAAAGACATTAAAAAAAAAGACTTGATGTGCTTCATAATATACTGATTAAAACCACCAAGACAAACATTTAGACAGGAAACGTCCAGAGTTTAGAACAGACTTCCTCTGTGTGTCTCTCCTCCTCTTCATCACTAACAATCTTAAAGATATGAACATATATGTGCTGAAACCTGACAGAAGTGTTCAGACGGCTCTAACTCTGTTTAACTTATTTACAATCATCACAATCATCCTGACTGTCAGTTAATGTGAGTCGGGCCAGTAAAACCTCATCACTGAAAACATTCAGGGAATAAAACACACAACTCACTAACAACGAAGGTTTGGACACTAGATGGTTTAATTCTCCACGTTCAGGACAATATTAATGTATGAAGACAGAGCTGCTGGTGTTGTTACTGGTTTTCACCCAGCAGACAAAGCGTCATTCATACAGACATGATGACATCATCAGAGGTCAGAGGTCATACCAACACCAGAACCTGAACAATCCAGGATGTAAGGAAAAACTGGGAGGAGGAACTATGGTGATGTCACCATGATGATGTCACTTTACTCAGATCTGCCTCATGACAAACTAACTAACTTCACCTGATTGGTTGACCCTGTAGATCTGGAATCATATGTTCATCAGTAATTAAAATGATGAAGGATCAGGATCAGTTTTGGTCCACATAGAACTTCACATGACTCCAGATACAGATTTTAATCCACCAGATCTGGATTATGTCCAGATTACGTGCAGCAGTAGATCATCATGTCTGGGTATCTTCATTGTGATTGGCCTATTATCATTTTTCATGATGAATGAAAATGAATGTGGTCACATGTACAGACAGAGCTGGACCAGATGCAGAACCATGAAAAACCACCTGGACAGAACTTTGAGAAGCCAAAGTTTTGCACATCAAGTCTCTGATCCAGTCAGTCTGAGACGTTCTCCCAAACCGACCTGCACAGCTGGTGATCGACAAACTTCCAGCACGACAAACGTCCCAAAGCAGAGCCGCCGTGGAGCAAATCCTCAATCAGTAGAACCAGAAAGCCCCAAACAGCCCATCATCTTCATCAGAGCTGGATAGAAGGCACAACACCAGTCTAGCTTCTCATGTGGACACCATGCAGGACTGCAGCCCAAGATACAGACTGAAAACACAGTGTCCCACGGATCGCAGGTCTCTTTGTGTTCTATGCGGCCGCAGAGACGATTCTGTTTGGGACATTTTAGCAAAGTGACA
The DNA here is from genome assembly GCA_037577475.1 of Chaunax sp. Z400. Lineage (NCBI taxonomy): Eukaryota > Metazoa > Chordata > Actinopteri > Lophiiformes > Chaunacidae > Chaunax > Chaunax sp. Z400. The sequence goes on from CM075192.1 coordinate 30,697,752, forward strand.
GCAGGTTGAAACTCAACAAGATGAAACTCCCAATCAGTGATTTTTGACTACAGAGGAGGAGAAACGTTGGTCTCTCCTGATGTTTGGTCCAGATTGGTGGATCATCGTAGCCTTTTAAGCTTGATTTCATTTTCATTTGATTTCATTTGATTTTTCATTTGATTTTTCATTTGATTTCATTTTCATTTGATTTCATTTGATTTGATTTCATTTGATTTCATTTTCATTTGATTTCATTTGATTTCATTTTCATTTGATTTCAGACAAATAATTTTCATGTTCAGACGAGCAGAAATAATGAAGTCAACTCAGCTGAACCAACTATTCATCTACTATTAATGATAACAATCAGAACAGTGGATCCAGACTCCATCTAATGGTTCATCTGATGTGGACGATGACAGAAGAGGAGGTAGATGGATCGCTCTGGGCTCTGGTCTCTGATATGGATTGATTTCCTTTTGACTGACTGGACCCGGGGGAGCAGTGAGTCGGGCCAGTCCTGATCTACTCAGGCTCTAAAGCGGATTGGACCTCAGACATCAGGGAGCCGGATGAAGACAACTGTCTCTCTACTGTCTGATCAATCCACTTTGTGTCTCCGTATAAATGTAACTCCTCTTTCCTTTTAGAGGACGAACCTTTTCATCATTCTAAGAACACATAAGAACGGTTCTCGGTTTTAGCTCCTACTTCAGAGTTGGCAGCTTTAGTGATGTAAGTATGTCTGGATTTGTTGAATACATGATCTAATGCAACCCATCAACCTCCATTTTTAAAACACAACATCTTCTAACGGTAGCTTTGAAAAAATGAACCAAACATCTGTCTGTCAAATAGTTGTATTTTGTGCAGAAGGAGGAAATCCCCCAGTGGGCTGTTCCCCTCGGAGAGTCCCCCGTCTGGTCCAGAACTGCTTGTTATCTCTGCTTGTATTTTGGTTTGGTTCCACTGCATTCATATCGACGTAACGGGTTCTGGGATTTCTCAGGCATGAAACCCTGAAAAGTGTCCCAGATCGGTGTGTCGGCTGGTTTGTGCCAGTTAAAGTCTGGGACATGAACCACTACAGTACAGAATCAATGAAGACCATCTAAATGCCAATGATACGCAGGATCCCTGGAGGAACAGTCAAATATTTCACCTTCGTTTCACAGAAATCATGTGTTTAGCCTCAGCTGAGAGACCGACCAGACAATCTGTTCCTCGGCATCCTGAAGTGAACCCATTTATTCTACAGATAAGCCTGACTGGAGGGAGTCATATGACTTCTGACTCTTCTTTTAGGGCCCTCAGGCTTGTCGCTTTGACTTCTTATCAAACAGATGGTTCAGCGAGGAGTTTGGCTTCCATTCGATCCGTGAACATCCCCAACAGTCTTACCTGACGGCGTCTCTGAGGAAACAAACACATCCTCTGCTTTCTTCTGCAGTCAGAGGCAGGAGGGAGAAACAAAGCTGTATGATGACCGGGTGGTCCTTAAACGCAGCACAGGCTGGATGATGCTTCCATTTATCTCTGTCTTCACTTTTTAATTTTCACTGTCTGTCTTTATTTTTCTAATTTCTTTTCAGACTCTTTGTGGAGACCAGAAAAAACAACCTCCTCTTTTCTTCTGTCTCTGTGGCATCTCTTCATTCAGGGTCTCTGTAATAATACAGTATCATGTAGCCTCAGTGCAGATCCAGCCTGTTAAACTGCCATTAACAGGATACATGTTCAGTTTGTTAAAGGAGAACTCATCACAGCGTAACTTTAGGTCTGTCAGAGGCACAACGCTGTCAGTATAATTCATTACTCTTTAATTCAGCCATGCTAAACGACATAAAATCATAATTAGGACACTTTAAACCAGATGAAGGTATATGGATGGCCCCTCGCTCACCAGACAGCAGGTAAACACATTGATCAAGACTACTAGTGAATATAAATATGTTGGCTCTATTAGATCCATATGACCTGCATGGAGTTTGTTTTGCTTCTTTTTTTAAACTAGTCTCCTTCTTCTTCAGGTGTTCAGCAGAACCCTGCAGCGCTGGTTTACTGTGAAGCTCCAAAGATGTTTGGTGGACTAAAAAGCCCTCAGCTGACTTTGGTGTGGAGGTGAGTCAATGGTGGCTGGGTTTTAATTTTGTGACCTGTTCCTTTAAGTGGAGTAAAAGTGAAGGTTTAAACAGCTGCATATGGAGCCTGTTGTTCAGCTGAAAGCAGATCAGTGCCTGAGAAGAGAAATGGAAGTGTTGAAAAGACAAAAAGATGAACGATGGGTTTTATTTGGGACGATAAAATGAAATGGAGGGTCTTTTAAGGACGCTGGAACCCAGAGAATGAAGACGTCCAGGACAGCAGTTTGGACACTTCATTGGTTCTGGAGATCAGAGCATCTGTCCAGCCTGGAGCCACAGAGAGTCTGATTCTGTAGACCGATACCAACAGACATGGTTTATAGAACCCAGAGCAGCTTTCTCCTGTAGGTGTACCTTTAAATAGACTAACTCTATTACAGCTGAATGAAATCAATGACAGGTTTCTTTAAAACCTCTGTAGGTTTAAATCTGATTAGAGGCTGGATTTAAATCTAATCAATGCAGTTATTTTAGTTTGTATTTAATTTGGTTCAGTCCAGGTGTTTGATAAGAGTCAGTGTTTCTCTACAGGACGTAGAAATGTGACCAAATGTTGCAGGACTGAAGGAGGAAACCTGAAACCTCCATAACACAACAATACAGTCTGTGTGTTCTTCATGAATGCAGACTGAGATGTTGGACATGTCCAATCACTTCTCTGTCATTTAGACTGGGAGCTTATGGGACAGTTTGTTGGTTCTCCTGGTGCTCCTGGTTCTCCTGGTTCTTCTGGTGCTCCTGGTTCTTCTGGTGCTCCTGGTTCTCCTGGTGCTCCTGGTGCTCCTGGTGCTTCTGGTGCTTCTGGTGCTCCTGGTTCTTCTGGTGCTCCTGGTGCTCCTGGTGCTCCTGGTTGTCCTGGTGCTCCTGGTGCTCCTGGTTCTTCTGGTGCTCCTGGTTGTCCTGGTGCTCCTGGTTCTCCTGGTGCTCCTAGTTGTCCTGGTGCTCCTGATGATCCTCCTATGAGTCTGTTTGCTTCCATATGAGCAGAAATAGAACTGACACAAATATTCTTACACTTCTATTTAAAATGATGGCTGCTGATTGACAGCTGTGGGATTGAGTCAAACTTGTTAAGAACAAGAACTCCTCTCTAGTGATGATGTCATCCACTCTAAAACCTGACCATTTCTGGACATTTCATGAAGTTTTTTCTCTGATTGAGTAAAACCTCTGAATGATATGGAGAAAGTTGAACCATCCTGAGAAAGTTCAAGGTTTTGTGAATGATTTAAAGTTTCAGTTGTTTCTCACTGATGGTATTGAGGCCTATTGAACTGTTTAAAAAAATAAAATTCTGAATATTTCAGTATAAAGTTTCTAAATAACAAAGGCATCTTTCCATCATAAGGTCGATGTGTTAGTGTGTTTTATTAGGAATTATATGTTTAGTTTTTGAGCCCAGATGGATGGACAGTGATACATAGAATTAAATGATGTTTAACGTCATAAATCCCAACATTTCCTGTCGCTGCTTCACATTAAAAGTTTCCCACTGGTGAACCAGTGGAACCAGTGGAACCAGTTATTGTGAGGCTGCTTTGAGAATCTGGTTTGTTAGTTTTGCGTCTTTGGTCTCGAATGAATCCCTTTTAAAATGAGATGATTCATCTGAAAATGATTTAAACTAATCTGGAGCCACCAGATAGTTATTATTTAAAGCCTTCAGTCTTCCTCTCTAGTTTCTGTCTCTCCGTCTTCCTCTATCAGCATCTTTATCTGACGACTGCGGGGTTAAAAGTCCACCGACAGATTCCTCAGCTAATGTGAAATGATTTGCTCTCTGACTTAATTTGAAGCGTTTCCTCGGCTGTGAGAAAGAAACGCATTGATTCATTCATCCACCAGCCCTCCTCCTGAAAAACAGGCCTTGTCCGCGGAACACATTCCATCTTTATCGGACAATGCTTAGATTTAGAAGTGGAATCCAGCATATGGAGGCAGAACATACAGACTGAGGAGGCATTCATGTGTGGAGAAAAACCACCGAAACATGACCACAAAACTTCTTAAGTCATGTTAAAATAAAACATTTCTTTCATTTATTAACTTAAACAATTTTCGCATGGCTCAGATTTAAAAGTTAAAAACCAATGAAGTGGATCTAATTCTAAGAAGTTTAAAATGTTCCTTTTTTTCGTCATCATCATCTTCATCTCAGCTGCAGGCCTCTGAACAGACGGAGCTCCTTCAGCCACTGGTTCACCACCAGAGAGACTCGACCAACCGAATGAAGGATGTGATGAGGAGGAACACAAACAGTAAGTGACAGCAGCATGACAACACAGACATGTTCACACACACTGCAGACAGTCATGGAGAACGACAGCCTCACCATGTGGACACACACATGAAGAAGAGCTCCGCCTGCAAACGGCCTGCAGTCATTAGTGCTGCAGAAACATCTGTCATAACCATCCTGCTGGATGGAGACTGATGCTCTGGCTTGATTGTATTTATTTCAACCAATCACAGACATCCTGCGTGACACGAAGCCTCGGATGCAGCGACCAATCAGTGTCTGGGGTAACTTGTTTTTGCACATAGGGATTAAAACATTAAAACGATTCAATATATGCAAAAGCAAAGGTAACAGCTGCTAGCTTTCAGTTCATACCGTTAGCGAACAGGTTAGGCTATCTTTGCATTTTCACCTGTAGGCTGTTAGCCTGGAGGTTGTAGTTCTGATGCATGGAGCAGACGGTTGGAGGAAGTCATGACTGTTTTCTTCTTCCTCACACAGAATAAGTGAAATGATCCTTTAAGAAGGTGAAGATGCAGAAGATATTTGTTCCTAACATAGAAAACGATGCGGAACCCTCGACATTCACCACTAGAGGGCAGTCAGAGGACGCATAGGCAAGAATCCTAATATGGCGTGACCCATCCTACTCTGCCTCTGATTGGCTTGGCTCGACTGTGACATTTCTCATGTAGTTTCTCGATGAAAGCACTCTGTGAGAAACCTCATCATTAGGCCTATATAAGCCAATCAGAGGCAGAATAGGACGGCTCATGGCGTCGCCATTTAAGGATTATTAAAAAAATAAAATCCTGGATCCATAACATCGTTTGGATAAACCTCCAAATCGAATTATGTGTTCCTCTCCCAATGGCCGACCTTTACACAAAATTATATTGAAATCCCTTCAAAACTGTGAGGTGCAAACATACATCAAACATCCTCTGACTCTCATTGGCTGAAGTAATGAGGCTACTTTTATCTGGTCAGATCTCATTTTATTACAATAGTTATCACATAAAAATTGTCTGTTTGTGGTTTTTATTTCCTCTGTTGATGATTAGTTAGAAATGTCCAAATTCACATTTCTTCTACTCAATGCCCCCCCCCGTTTCCCCTCAGGGACAATAAAGTTTGTCTTATCTAAACATAAAATCAGTCAACACAGAGGCAAAAACACAAAAACATGGATTTTCTAAGCACTGCTGCCATCAGATCAGCTTTAAAAGACTGTAGGTCATCCATTTAACCACAGATACACACCTGCTGACAGGCAAAGGGATAAAATAAGAAGATACTTTATTCATGCACACACACACATGCACACAACACACGCATACATGCACACATGCACACAACACACGCATACATGCACACACAGACATGCACACAACACACACACACATGCACACACACATACACGCACACACACATGCACACAGCACACACACACACACACATGCACTCAACACATGCACACAACACATGCACACACACGCACACACACACACACATGCACACACACATGCACACACACGCACATGCACACACACATGCACACAACACATGCACACAACACATGCACACACACGCACACACACACACACACATGCACACACACGCACATGCACACACACATGCACACAACACATGCACACAACACATGCACACACACACGCACACACACGCATACACACACATGCACACAACACATGCACACACACATGCACACACACGCACACACACACACATGCACACAACACATGCACACGCACACACAGCATGTAGACGCTACACTGAGGGATGAAGGCAAAGACGTCTAAACGCAGACAAACTTTAAAAATATACAATAATATTATGCACCATTATATTATATGTAAGGTTTTATAAAAGGCAAACATCTATATCTAGTATGTATTGAACAACATTTCTGCAAGAAAAACAAATATAATAGATTTTTGCATGACAGTAATAAAAATAGTTCCTCTGAATCCAGATGATGAAACAATAAGTCACTAAAACTCCACAAAAAAGTGAAAGAAAATTCAATATTCAGACAAAATAAATAATAAACTGACAAAATGAGTGCGAAAAAACAAGTTTCATACAACTCATTTTATTTATATTCAAACGTTTACAAAAGCAAGAACATTTGATTGTAATATCTGTTTCAAACAATGATCAATTAAAAAAGTTTGCATTAAAAAATGAAATGTTTAACAATTTGGCTGACTTTGTGTACTACTGAGGTTAAAAACGGAAAAACAACCACGATGCACTTTTAGCTCCGAGGCTACAGTGAAGCTTTCAGCCTGAAAATAAGGTAGAAATAACATCTTTAAAAATCAGTTTGGGATCTTGGTGCTTCTACAGACTTGGATTAAAACGTATAAATCAATATAGATTTACTTTCATTTGTTCTTTGTGTTTTAAAAGAAGTCCCCATCTGTTGTTTAGAGATTCAACTGTTCTGCTGTGTGACGTTCCATCTGGATGAAGATGGATATTTCATCATGCAGGTTTTAATCCTTTAAAATGAACGTCTATAGTCCAACATCTTCCCCTGAGACAGTCAGACACTTGGGCTTTTTGATGTCAACAAAATGATCATCTTATCAAAAAACGATCAGTGATCAGATGACAAAAGACGAGACTCAGCGTCGTCTAAACCAGCTAACGGCTGAATAAATGAACCTGTGACATTTATATGACATCATGTTGGTAAACCGACACTTTAAAGAGAGCAAAATTCAGCACAGCCCAGTTTACCCATGATCACATGTCCAAAGCCTCCACCTAGTGTCAGTAAAATCTGTCCTGAAGTTTGTGTTTAGTCCTGCTAACAAACAAAACCAAACAAACAAGCAAACAAGCTGTTGGTGAAAACATCGATGTTAAAAGTTTAAAAAAAAGAATCACACAGCAAAAAACACAACCACCGCAAATCTCACAGGAACGGATGGTTTTACCTCGACCCTGGGCTGAAGAACCACTGCTGGTCCTGGACTGGGATGGATTTACTGCTGCTGACCTAAAGGACGGAGCATGAAGGACACTTTTAGCTCAAGAGAGAAAGCAACCTCTCCGTTCAAAGCTGGTAGAAGATGAAGACGAGCAGAAGCAGACAGCTGTCCAGACCTGATGAAGGACAGAGGATGAAGAACTGGTCATCTGTCAGAACATGGGCTGGAGACGTTTGTTGTAAGGAGTCAGTCCCAGATTCATTATGATGGGGCTCCGAGCCGGAGACAGAGACGCTCTGGGTCCAGATCATGGACTCCCATGTAAAAGATATCCAGCACATCAAGGATCTGGTCTCCCTCAGAGAGATTCATTTAAGAAGACTGGACTCAGCAGTGGAACTGGTTTTAGACGGGTACAAGAGAACCGACATCACCAAGGAGAACCTGACGGAGAACCAGGAGTCAGGAGACCAGAGGAGGAGCTGGTTCCACTCCTTCATTGTATAGAGGATGATGATGAGTGACGGTGTTCACTGGGATCCACAGAACCCCGACACTGTGAGACAGTCCTCCATGAGGAGGAGGATAATAAGAAACTGTAGGTTTGGTATAAACTACAAATGAGGCAGAATGTCGGGTTTCCTCCCACCATCATCTTCATCTCTTCTCATCATCTTCATCTCTTCTTCTAGAGAAAAAAAATAAAGAGATCAAACCTCCGTCTTCTCATTATTACATCGCATCAAAACCATGATAGATGGAAGTAGTGATGTTAAAGAATGGAGAAAATCCTGGGTTCATGCCTTTATGCAGATTCACCAACTTCCATTAAAATACATATTAAGGGCCGGAGCACTAAGTGTGCGAGGACCCTATTGTTCTGCAAGGAATTATTATTATTTTCCTCTGAAATGAATTGCTTTTTGGGGCCTTTGCCATGCTCGAAAACTCATGAAAGTTGGCAGAAAGATTAGTTGGGTGTGAAATTTAGGTTTGTTATGGTGATTGGAATTGGGCGTGGCAAAATGGCTCACTAGCGCCCTCTAAAGTGCAGCCCCTGTCTCCAGTATAACATACAGGTACAAAACTCGGGACACTTATGTAACTGAGTGAGCCCGACAAAAAAGTCTCTTGGGGCAATACCGTCAAACAAACAGGAAGTCGGCCATTTTGATTTTTGTGGCCAATTTTTGCAATTTTCTGAAAATCACACACTGTATTTGAACGAACTCCTCCTAGACACTTTACCCGATCAACTTTAAATTTGGTCAGTACTACCTAAACCTCATGAGGATTAAAAGTTATCAAAAGCCTGAGTTTTCGTTGGACAGTGTGGGAGTGGCCAAGCCTCAAATTTTATCAAATTTTTACGTGTCGCCATGAAACAGAAAGTTGTCATAATTCCATTGTCTAAGGTCCAATCTGTACCAAACTTCATATGCTGGTTAAGAGTCCCGCCCTAAAGACATCCACGTGACCAAATTTAGCTATAGTCATAGTGCCACCTACTGGCAACAGGAAATGACATATTTTACATTTTGATACACTACTACTAGGCCGTTGAGCATATTGCCTTCAAATTCAGTAAGAACAGCTATAACAAGTTGGTAATGCAGGATTCTGAAGCTTGTGCATTTTAGTGCAAAGTTGTAGGTGTGGCTGTGTTGAAGTTGTTATAACTCTGCTGTCAATGGTCCAATCTGCCCCAAACTTCACACATTTGATAAGAGTCCCGCCCTGAACACATCTATATAGATAAATTTGACAATAGTCACAGCGCCACCTACTGGCAACAGGGAGTCATATACTTCAGAATTTGATGTGCCACTATTAGGCCGTTCACCACAATGATCTTACACTTAGTCAGTAAAGGCATAAAGCCTTGATGAAGCATTATTGTAAATATTGTGAGTTTGGGTGACATGGCGGCGTCGCAACGCCTGATGTTCCCCATCAAACAGGAAGTTGGTGTTGAGAGGCCAGGGAAGCTCAGATTCTCACCAGAAGTGACACACTTCTCAAAGGTGGTAGTACTTATGATCTTACATGATTTACAGGATCAATTGTGGTAAAATGGCTCCACATTGCCCCCTGGAAAACTTCAAATAAGCATCCCCGAGTCTGTGTTTAACCTACATGAATGAAATTTGGTAGACATGTTTAACTCCCACCCTGAACACATCTACAAAACAATATTGCTTAAAAGTATTAGCGCCAACTGCTGGCAAATGCAAAAATGTCTCGTGACAATTTTTGTTTGATTTTGATTACATTTTCATGGTGTGGCCTTCACATGAGACAATCAAAGATGAGTCTAAATTATTAGGTGGTGTTTAGCGCCACATAGTGGACAAAATAAGGTGCATCACAATCCATCCATCAGTGTCCAAAATGCATGCAAATACGGAGCCTTGCATTTATCCAGGTGTGCAGTCGTGAAGCCGACGATGGCGCAAGGCCCAACGGGCACACGCCCTGACGGACACACGCCCTGACGGACACACGCCCTGACGGACACACGCCCCGTCAGGCGCCGGTGTGCGAGGGCCCGTTCAACGCTGCTTGCAGCTTTAATGTTTTGTGTGTAATCCTAAACAAACAAACAGGCAAAAACATAACCTCATCAGTAAATATCAGACATACTCATCAGTATTAAGGCTCATTTGTGTTCTTCAGAGAGTTTTGACCTGTGTTCAGTCTGAAAACCTACTGAAAACAGAACCTGCAGAGGCCTGAAAACGGCTGCTAACAGATCATCTGTCACGCTTTTATCCTGGTCAAAGGGACGGATTGTCCTGAATGCCTCACCACTAATAAATAAAGACAGGGTTTGTCTGTTACTGCAACACGTTCAAGTCTCTGCAAGCTGATTTTTACACAAATGAAAAAGGAAACATTCATAAACATGTCTGTGGATTATAAAGGGTCAGCAGTGGATATGTGACTTATAGTTAACAGAACAAATATGACCTTTAACCTCTGATATAGGAGTCAGTTTGTACTGTTAACACAACTTATTACCAAATATATGAATATAAATAAATACAAGGCAGTTAGTGATTAAGTACAAAATACTTCAGAATATTAACATGAATAGAAAATGCTACATTAAAGCTAACTTAGCTGCATTCCTTACATTAGTTTTAGCTACATTAGCATGGCTGGCAGTTTATGAGCAGTCAAATTAATCTTCTCATTTCAGAACTACCAAACTGCTTTATTAAAGTTTATACAACATAATAATGTGAGTAATAAAAGTTTTAACTTTTAACATCACCTGCTTACAGATAGAAATCAACCCTACAGACTTACAGATCAGTTTTAACCCCACTAATGTTTCTAAGATAACCATGTTAGTTTGACATCATTTAAACAAAATGCTTCTATTATTAAACACTTGTTTCTTTATTTGCTAACTAGCTGACAGTATTAGCCTAGCCACTGCTACAGAGTCTTACATCTAACAAAAAAAAGCATCTACATTTCTCTAGTTTCTCTTACATTCACAACACTCGGCTGAAGTGACTCAAGTTTGTCTTAATGTGTCCCATATCTGATCTTTTTCAGGGCTGTGAGACAAAAATATGATCTTTCCAAATCCAAGATACATGGATACATGTCTGAATCATGGTCATGTGACACGAAAGTCAACGGTCAGATCAGAATTTGTCTGGCTTTTTGCACATATGGATCAGACGTACATATCATCACACCTACCATCGTTCTGCATGGGATAAAACTGAATAAATGGACGTTAACTGGGTGAAACCAGACATGTTTCCATGTTTTCTCCTGTTTGTTCCAAGAAGGAGACATGGAAACATTTCAAATCTAAGATATCATATTTTACACTGTTAATTTAATGGATGGAATAATTGAGAATTATGGGAAAGAACGAAACTCAAACTGAAAGCTGGAATTGACAGAGACACAAGTGAAAGAAGTTTGTTTATAGTATCCGTCAATAATCACATGATCAGAAACTGATTTGGTAGAATTAGTGATTATAGGAGTTTTCAGCTGCCTTTAGACACAAAAGCAAAACTAAATAAATATGTACAAACATGATGAGCTGCTGACTTTTAATATTTTATAGAGGTTCATCTCCTGCAGCCATTCTACTTCAAACAGCAACGTTTAGACCCAAAGAAGAAGAATCCAAACCAGTGTCAGCTGTAAGCTGCTGTATGACATCATACTCAGTCAGGTAGTTTGTTGATAAACCTGTGGACACTGGTTTGTTGGTTGGTTTTTGTCTCATGACTGTTTCAAATGTCAAGGATTAACTTTCATTCGAAAATCTTTTTTAAATTCAAAATGACCAGTGATGACCTCATAATCAACTGTTTTCAGTACAAATCAGCTGTTTTCTTGATACTAATCAGCCTCCTTTTGTAAATATGACATCAGAACTGTGTCACTAAACTTTCAATATATGTTGTGTGTTTTCTGTTTTCTGTTTCTTCTTTCAGTGACGTTCAGATATTTCTGTCCTTCAGTAAATCATTGAAGAATCAGGTTGTACTAATTCGACCCTAAAGGAGTTCATTTTGTTGTCGGCTACATGAATAATGATGGAGGCTGTGAAAAAAGACAGCAGCTGTTTCAGAGGTTGTGGAAGCCTGTCTACCACTCAGTGCTGCTGATCCAGGTCTGGTTGGTCTGACATGATCAGATGCAGGTTGTCCATGAGAGTCTGGATGGTCTTCATGTAGGCGGGGGTCCGTTGACGTATCTCAGCGTGAGGTGGAAGCTACGAGGCATCCTGCTGCTGCGGTGGCACGGTGGCTCCAAGGCAATCCAGATCAGACAGGCCAGGAGGACCAGAGCTGCAGCCAGGAGGAGGTAGAGGAGGGCTGGGGCTGGCAGAGAGGAAGGGGAGCTGCTGCTGGAGGTCACACTGTGTAGGAAGAAGAGTTGGAGATGTTAGTGGAGGTGTGAAGGCCATCATCTTCATCACTTACTGGGGCTAGAAAATCTACTGTAGACAACAGCAGGACCTGAACACCAAGACTGAGTGTTTAATCCAGAGGCCACACCTATAAACAGACCTGTCAGTAAACTTAATTTGCTTTTTGGGGTTTTCCTTTTCCTTTAGTGGGTCAAATGTAAAACATCTGCAAAGTTATTTCAGTCCTCAGCAAAGGGACTTAACCTCTCCTACAGTCGACGCATCTCAGCCAGGCTGGACAACAGGATGGGAGCAGGACCATCTGACGATGTGTTTGATGTGTGACCTACAACTGGGAGATTTAAAAAGCAGCTAGTCGCAGTTAGCGGCTAACTCAATGGGACGACGAGGTCTGGGAGCGCCTAAATGTCACATCAGGGACGGTAGATGATTGTTGTTATTTTGTTGCTTACACTGCTTGATCCATATGTAAACATCTCAATCGTCACCAGGGTTGTGATGTCAGAAGGCTAAAGGCTCATTTATACATTATTTACCTATGAAAATAGATTTGTCTGTTTCAAAGGCTGCGTCCTCGATGCTCACATACGTCCACGTTTACGTTGGCATCAATACATCGACAAGAAGGCAGTGAAGAGTCAAAAATCAACAACAAACAACAACATGGTCGGAGGAGGTTGTGATGATGTATCTAGTAAATAGAAAGCAGTAAAAGCGGAGGTAACGCTGTACTCGACGGTGGTCTGTGAGGTCATTAAATACATCGTGACATTAGAACAGAGTTTTTTCACTTCTTCACTTTCTTCTTCTTCGTTGTTTCCGTACATATTTGTCGTGCCTCGCTTGAATTGTAGCTACAGTGTCCTCAACCATTTCTGTTGACATGGCTCTGTTTCGTCCATCTCATCTGTATCTGTATCTGTCTTTAACGTGGAGCATAAAGAATTCCAGGCGTCCCTCAACAGCAACACTTTCTGGTTCATCCTGCAGGGACACCGAGGCGTTCCAAGGCTAGATGAGATGAGTAACTATGTGTGTTTTGTACTCTTAGATTACTCTGCTAACTTTACAAGCTTGAGGATGAATCGATACCGGCGGTCTGCGACCTGACGTCCAAGCTGTACGTTTTACGTTGTTTTACGTTGTTTTAATGACTCCCTTACCCTCTTGAACTTGCTGTTAGCATGTTGCGTGGCTAATGTGACTGGACTAATGTTGTACTGTTAGGTCAACAGGAAGTGTGTGAACGTTAGGCCTCAGTTTAAGGCACCTAAATACAGAGAGCAGGAGGTTGGAAGGGTTAAAATGACAGGTGGGCTACACCTCTGAGGGTTTCCATGTTTTCTCACCTGTGTTCAGATAGAAGACGCTCATCTTCTTCACAACACACCTGCTCCTCTACAGCCTGGAGGACAGAGACAAATCTTACTTTCACAGGAAAACCTTAAAAATTATATCAGCTAAAAAACCACAAAACCAGATTTGACTTCTCCTTGTTAGCATTAGGGATGCTACTACTTACTCAGGGAGTTTTATTTTCCATCAGCATCAGTTTAATGACTGGTGTTAGCTGTCTGAAGACAAGCTGCTAACATCTCTGATTTATCTTCATCATTCACAACTTAGATAATCGACTGATTGCATCAACTCACCTGAAAAGTTGATTGTTGATGCTTCATCCAATCAGATGAGGCTTTTAGGTCATGTGAAAGGGTGGGAGCATGAAAAGGCTGTTCTTTGTTGTCATGGCGACATTGGTTCTTGGTTTCTTCCAGGTAACACTATAACATGAAACACAGAGTCTGGTAATGTATGAACGGACATGAAATCTAAAAAATGTCGTCAACTCATCCTTGACCCAAGATATTTTTGAATTGTTACTAATTTGCTTGAACTGATATATAAAATGAAAAGATCAATGTCAAGATTGATCGTTGTAAAAAAAGGATGAAGGTGACTCCACCCACCTCTTCATCAGTCTGCACCGCTTTGGAACAGGAAGTGCTCCTCTCTGGAGGGGCGGGGCTCTGGACTCCCAGCCACGCCCTCACACGTCCACCGTCAAACATGACTGGCTGGCTGTCCTGTCTGTCAGGAGTCAAGGTCACCCACTGGTCTCCATTCAGCCTTGTCCCGCCTCCCTGGGTCTCTATTGGTGGGATGGCTTTTTGGTGGGCGTGGTCAAGCCAGCCCTCCCAATTC
>CM075192.1:30717193-30729693 GCA_037577475.1 Chaunax sp. Z400
GTGAACACACAGGAGGAAGGCAAAGTTACCATGTTTATCACACACTAACACACCTGGAGCTGTCTCAGCTTCTCACAGGTGTTTCCTGTCAGGTGATCCACCTCGGTCAGACGGATGTCCAGGTCAGCCAACCAGAGAGCGAGCTCCTCCGTCTCTGCCTCAAACTCCTCCCACTCTGAGACAAAGAGCTGAGAGAGAGAGACTCTCCGTCTTCAGCACAGGTTTCTAAACGCTTCAGTAATTCTTAAATATTAAAGGTTAAATATATTATTTCAAACATTAATATAACAATTATTTATACCGTACATCTATTTGTATTTATCATATGAGTATGATATCACACTGCTTGTGTCATGAGTCCTTCTCCTCATTCCTGGTAAGAAACTCTCTATTATAGATAAAGAGTTAAATAAAATATGTTCTGATAAATAAATAGACGATATAGCAGCAACATCTGAATTTTTTTACCACCTGTGTTCAGATGTGCTTTACTTTTTTCCTTGGCAGCTTTATATCAGAGATGCTGCTGATCTAATTTGATATCGAGTTTATAAAATTCAAACTTAGGGCAACATTACAAAGTCGACTTTTCCCCATTTTCTTTTATAAAGCAAAAAAAAACAAAACGTGACCAAACGCATCACAGTTAATCTGCAGAAGATCATTCAGAAAAAAATACTTTACAAAAAGTTTTTAAAGGTTTTTTCAGCAAACAAGAATCATGATATAAGAAAATAGTCCATGAATTCAGGTTTGAAAGAAACTTCACTTCTTTAGGTCTGATAACCAGCTACGTCATTTCTATTAACTCTCTATGCTATAAAATCAGACATTAATAAAAGACTAACATTCATTTTATATTATTAGTATTATTATTATTATTGTTATTATGAGTCATTCTGACCTTCAGTCGTCCAGTGACTGATTCCAGTTTGCCGTTTGCCTCGTCCCATCGTAGCCCGCTTCCCCTCGCTGTCGCCAGCAGGCGGCGCTGCATCGCGCCCTGAAACATCCGAGTCAGCGTTCGGTTCCTCCGCGTCAGACTGTCCAGCTGGACGAGACGAGATCCGGCCTCGCTCCGCAGCCTCTGATCACAAACACACAAAGAAGACACAATACGTATCTTTATTACCTCCAGCTAAATACAGGAAGTCATCAGAAGACTTCATTACCCATAAATCCTGAGAGAGCACCTTATTTCCTTCTGGTTCCTCCTGATGTTTACAGGACTCTAACCTGTCATAAGTTTGTCATTCAGAGATACTAATTATTATGAGAAGATTCCTCATTTTAATGACTCACAGCATCTTTTAGGTTTCTGTAATATAACGCACCACACCGAGAAACAGACGACAATATGTCATAGTTTTACTTGGAGAATGAATGAAAAGCACAGATGACTGGTTGACTACTGCAGCCATCATACAGGTGAATAAACTACCTATAAATCACTTTGGATAAAAGCATCAGGTCAATTAAACTACGACTAACACTCTATAAAAGATGCAAATTAAACTCCTGCATTATGCAGACAACTCTGTGCTATTAGTTCCTATTAAAACATGTTTCTGCAGCTGCTTTTCAAACATTAAAATCTGATCAATCCATCATAAATCAACAATAAATGAGTAAATAATTCTTCACATTCTCAAAATCAGTAAAATTCAGGAATGTCTAGTCATGTTTAACGGTTCATTATATTGTCTCTTCCTCCTCTGATAATAGTAATAATTCATTTAATTGAACTTGAACTGAATTGTGTATTTAACTTGTAACTTTACTTTCCTCTTTCCCTGAAGGCCTCGCATGTTTCTTCATAGCCACAAGACAAATATATGGATCTCAGACTTGATGAAAACACAGATCAGTCAGAGGTGAAAGGTCAGACATCAGGCTGTGTCTCATTTCTCCACACCTCAAATCTCCTCAGTTCTTCCTTGGCGGTGACATAGGTCACGTGGGCGAGGTCAGGGGAACTAACAGCCTGCTCAACCAATCCCAGCCAGGTATCCAGGTGGGCGTGTTCTTTCATGAACTCGTGCCAGAGGAGCCACCTCTTCTCCAACCTGGAAAAACAGAGTTAAACGACTATAGAATGACACAAAAACTGCACAAACAGCAGCAAACAGGGTTTTAATGTTCCGTCTGTTCAGTGTCAACGTCGACTGACACGAGGATAGAGATCAAAACGACTGCAGACGTTTACAGCAGAGATTACAGCTAAACGTACGATGACAGAGGAGTGTGTGGAGATCATGAATATACAATACATATTGTTATTTCAGTGAGATGCTCTACTGCACAGACTTTCACTGCAGACTTTTTGTTGGAGTGTGTGGTTTAATTTCTAATATATATATCAAAGAAGTATTTCATACGTCAGAAAACTGAGCAGAAGAAACTGTTGCTACGTGACAAAGAACAAACTAAAGAGCTGCAGCATCTGCATCACACTGATGGATGAATGTGCAGAAAGAGTCACGGAATAAAAAACTAGATTTAGTGTTTAATCATTTATGGTTCTTCTGTCCTTTATGCTGTCTCTGTACGACTTCATGGTGCATTCAAGTGCAACCCGTAATCTCAGAAATCTGTCCTCAATGCTACCAAAGGTCATTTCAAACAGGAAATCTGTTTTTACATGTGTTAACATCACATTATTACTTGTTTAGGACTCAAACCTCAAAGTTTAGGACGTAGTAGTCGACCGCTGTGACTCAGGAACGAACTGTTTCAGTTGCTTACAGGAAGGATTTGAGACTTGTGTCCCGCATTATCATTTATTTTTCCTTTTTTTTCCTCTGATGAAGAACACATCTGCAAAATACTGGTAAAAATACTGGTAACTAATGCTGTGAAATAAAGAGAATATTTGTTCTCAGGAGAGGAAGTACCTCAAAATGTCAGACTTAATTAGATTCCATCACTGAGCCTCTTATTGTTCATTTGTTTATACGACACACATTTTAATGAGACCAATCTGAACAGTCATTTCTTCTTGTTTTTTCTGTTTTAACCATGACGGTTTGGTGTCTGTAGAACTCTGGGAGTCCAGCATCATGTTCTCATGGAGGACACTCACTGTCCACATCCCTGCTGGTCTCCCTCTGAGCTCCAGCTGCCCTCCACTGTCTGCGTCTCCTCCTCGTTCAGCTCCAGGAGAGACGAGGAGGAGAGAAGAGGAGACTGATCCTGGAACAGATCCATGTCTCTCACTTCCTCTCCCTCTGTGGTGGAGATGGCGTCACCGTGGCATTCTGGAGGGAATCCAGGCATCCTGACATCACCTGTTGAGAAACCAGAGGAGAGGATTTAGACAACAGCAGGTCAGAGTCTGGTAGATTTCTATGAGTCATTTCAATATGAGGCAGAGACAATTCATTTACATCAGTCGGACCAAACAGGACTAAAGCCATTCGAACACTGACATATGTTTTATTTCATTGTGTCTTAAAGGACGTCTAAGAACACGTTAGCATTTCTGCGGCAGCCGCAGCTAACGTTAGCATCTCTGCGGCTCCTTCAAGAGTCGAACCGTCCATGAGAAACGAAACTTTACGTGAGGCATAAACGACTTCATCAGTATCACGTCGTTGATTGGCTGTAATGATTGACATGTCATCATCCAGTGACATCACCCGACAGCTTCCTGTTTGTATCTCTGACCTCACTGACTTTGATGATTTAAATGTAGAAAGACATCATAAAAACTGTCATTTTGAACTACAACATGTTTTTGACATCTGTCTTTAAATTACGTAACTCAGACGTCAACAGTGAAGGTTTAAAAAAAATCCTTTGAATGTTTGACAAAGATGTTGAATTGATGTCTTTTCTCTTCATTGTTGTGATCAAACATCTGTTGGCCATGTAGAGTTTAAGTATCTTGTTTTTAATGCTGCTTTAAAGGAATCTCCAGGAAGCTCTTCTAACCCTGTTGACAGATGTGTGACAGCAGAAACTCATCTAGATAATTAAATGTTTCGCGTCTCTGGTGAATGTTGCTGCTCTGCCTGCAGGAGACCAGGAGGAGTCAGACAGACCAGCATGAGGGAACGAGAGGAGGCGGCTCATCCCTGCTGAGATGATGAACATATCACCTCCTCTCACATTGGACAGGAGGAGAAATGAATTCAAGCTATTAAGATTAAGAGAAAGGTTTTTGTCAGGCCTGATGGTGAGATTAGCCGAGGAGGAGAAGAAGAGAAGCTGAATAAATAAGATTTAAATAATATCTGTGTCCTGAGACAGAAACCTGGAACAGTTCAATAACAGGCAGCTTCATGATCAGGGTGTCAGAGGTGGAGTCATGCTCTCTGCAGGATAAACTGGAGGAGGAGGAGGAGAGGAGCAGCATCTTAACTCCATATGATACTCAGTGTAGGAGGAGACGGTTTAAAACGTTAAAAACAGTTTGAGTCGCCGCTCCCACTGACCCATGAGTCAAAGGTCAGAGGTCAGAGAGAACAGATGATAGTAAGTAAGCAGTGAGGCAACAAATGAGCAGTTATTATAGTTCAAATGTCAAACAGTCACTTATCTTTATTATATTGGATGCAACAAAAACCACAAAGATGATTCTAGAAAAGTCTCATCCATAATGAGAAGAACTCTATCAGAGAACCTGGGAGAGACGCTAACGTCACATTAGAACCCCTTTACCACTTCCTGTTTGAAGAGGGACTGTTAGACTCACCGTTTAGTATAAAACTTACAAAGGCACAGTGGGGGAGTCATTGTGTGACGTTTGATGATGTGTTATATGTGCGAACCCACAACTGGTAGATTTAACAAGCAGCTGGTAGCAGTTAGCAGCTAGTAGCAGTTAGCAGCTAGTAGCAGTTAGCAGCTAATTCAAAGAAGAAGAAAATCCATGTAAAATTCTTAAAATTGTGATGACATCATGACGTCTGGGAGTTAATCAGCCTCCAATCAGAGGACGAGATCAACCACCATGTGACAGGGAAGGTAAACGATTGTTGTTGTCCTGTTATTTAGTTGTTTACCAAACGCTGCTCAACACATATGTAAAACGTCACACTAGCTGCTAACGCTGCTGCTAACGCTGCTGCTAACGCTGCTGCTAACGCTGCTGCTAACGCTGCTGCTAACGCTGCTGCTAACGCTGCTGCTAACGCTGCTGCTAAGTTTTACATCACGCCTCTTTTGCGTGGGGAACGCCGTGATGCTCTCTAAAACCTCACCAGGATGCCGTTATGGTGCCGTTGGTTTGTTCAGTGTAAACAAACAAAGGGTCTCTGTTGTGGTGCTTTTGGGTGAATTTCATGAAAAAGTTATCAAATCCAAGGAATCCAGCTTTTAAATTTATTACTGCATGTTTACAAACAAGGTGTCGATCTGGTTGTGATCTTCTCGTTCAGAAGACTCCAACCAAACAGTCTGCAAACTGCTGGAAGGAAGCACCTGAATGCATCACGCCTAGAGGTTTCAGAGGCCTGGAGAAGAGATGGATGGCTATTAGAACACAGCTGCTTCAGAGGGAAATGGTATGCAGCCCAGGAAGTGAAGCAGGTGAGAGGAAGTTAGGACTATTAGAACCAGGAATCAAACGTCTGTGTCCTCAAAGTTAATCATCCGTGTGTCTGTTTTCTGTCTGTTCATCTCAGATCATCAATTATCAATCATCATCAATCTCATCAATTACAAACATTGTCTGTAAATTAATTAACAAACTGTTTTTTAAAAAGCAATGTCAATAATGATCAATTACATTTATTTTTATTTTTATTTAGTTTTTACAAAAAAATTACTTTCCATTTATTATTTATACAGTGTTTTTTCTTCTTTCTTAAATTACATACAAATATATGTCAAATTGCATCACCTAAGTGTAATGAAATATGTAGTTTGTTATATAAGGATTTATATCCTTCTAAAAATTTAACATTTGTCTTTGTAATTTGAAGATAAATCTTATTAGTTTTATATTAATGTGTACTTTTACATTCAAACTCTAATTCTCAATGCAAATGTAGCTTTTTTTTACAGCATCAAACTTAATGTACAGTCTAAAAAGATTATCCACAATGAGAAGGCAGTGAACTTTACAGCAACAAAGTCATGGGTTCAAATCCTGCATCAGACATAGGTAGTTTGTTAGCATGTGGGATTGAATGCTAATGTGAGTGAGTGGATGTTTTTTCTAAAAGCCCTAAATGAACAGATCTGTATTTGTTTAATGAACATTTATCAACAATAACATTCTGTAGTTTAATTAATTTGAACTGTAAAATCTACACCTTTAACTCGAACCATCTCCCCTGTCTCTCCATCACTGATCCTTTGCTCCTTACTCCTCCTCCTCATCTCTGCTCCCAGACTAAGTCTATTATTTCATCTGGACAAAAGGAGACTGGCAGAGAACAAACAGCCTTTCTCTCCTCCTCAGAGAGAGACAGACAAATAAAAAGAGAGAAGGGGTGAAAGACACCTGATCTCTACGATCTAATTCCATTGGGGAGAAAAGGAAGAAATGGAAAAGGAGATGGTGAGAATATCTGACAGGTGTGGTTACAAATCATCCCTAAAATAACTGACAGGAAGAACATTAAGCTTCAGTGATCTCTTGATACTCTGATATCAACTCCTCCTGATGACATTCATGTAGCTTCATCTCAAACATCTGCAGCTCTTTACTTCCTGGAACTAACTGGTTGAGAGGAGGTGAAGCTCAGGTGTGTAAAAGTGGGTGGCAGCAGCCTGGTGGTGGTGTGACAACACTGACACATTTAGCAGGAGGAGAAGAAGAAGCAGGTTCTACAAGATAATAGTTATCTATTGATACCATAACAGAGTGTCAGCATCACACTTCCTGTCTGAATGTATTTACACTGATTGGTCCTGGTGCACCAAAGCGTAGAGGTGAATAAAGTGTAAAAGAAGAGGATAAAAACAGTTTGACATGAACAGTAATATGAGCCAGAATTTACTCAAACACTCCATTTGTGTTTCAGTGAAATGTGAGCCTGCCCCCCCCCCCCCCCCCCCCCCCCCCCCAGCTCTGCTGAATACAACAGAGCATTTAGTCACTCCCAGTGAGGCTTCAGCTTTATTCTTCACTTTCTGGACTTAATCCAAACCCATAAACAGAGCTGGAAACTGTAACATGTGTTTGTCATGTTATTATTATGTTATACTTACTAATAGGTACAAAGATCAGGGCTGGAAATGAAAGGAAACCGTATGAAGACAAATTCAAGAGTTCAAGAGTCCCTCCTTTACATCAAAATAAGACAGCTGAGGGGGTTCAACATCTGCACCTCCCTTTGGATGACCGGACTACCCTGTTTAACCTGCTGCCATCTCGACACGACCCAGGATGAGAGGAGGACAACTGATGCAACTTTCAAATGAGAGGGAAATCCTGGCTGCACACCTCAAAACGTTAACAACCAACAAACCAAACCAACCAACCAACCAACCAACCAACAAACCAAACCAACCCAACCCAACCCACCCACCCAACCAACCAACCAACCAACTGTAACCAGCAGGTTAGGGCAGACACTCCCACTGCTGTCAGCTGACAGCAGTCCTTGCACCAGTCTCCACCACACCCACTTCTGCCAGCTGTAGTGAGTCCCCTAATCAGCAGTGAATTAAATATCAGGCAGAAAATGGCGCTCCCTCTCTTCTGCTGCTTGAATCAGAGCATTTGAGACCAACGTACCTGCGCTGAGATCCTGGTGTCCACTGAGTGTGAAAGGTTACATACAGCCAAGAGCAGACTCCTGGCACTGTGCTGCTGTAAATGTCGGTGCATGTGGCACATGCTGGAACCGTGGGTTGATTACACGAACTAAGCGTGGCACACAGAAAGAGCAGACCTTATTGAAAAAACAAATTTGTTTTATAGTAGTTTAATGCCCTTGTTTTATGGCTGCGTGAGGGGAGTATCATTCTAGAAAACCCATCATTTTAAGGTAAAGCATCCTTGTAAGGGTCCACAGCTAGTGCACCGGGTTGGATTATGTAAATAGTTGACAGGGTGGTTTTGTTCTTATTTGCATGTTTTATTCCTATAGTGTTTTATTATTTCTACTAATCCTGTTGGTGTGACATTGTGTGCAACTAATTCCACTGGTAACCAGTACACCCGAGTTAAAAGTTGTGGCCGCCCTTAGTGTGTTTTACTCGTCGTTCCTCCACCTCTGTTATTAGATATTTAATTGTTTACCGTGTATTTTATTTTTTTTTACGAAGGTGTTCTGTTGTTTATGGGATCACAACAGTGAAGGTGCTGACCTTGATTTACAAATGGCTGTTATAAAACTTTAACAGAACAAAACGATTAAAATATATACAGTATATTGACCTAAAACCACGTCTCTGTCATCAATGTGGACTTGTCTGTGTTTTGGGGAAATCCTATGTATGGAAACCGGAAGGAGTTATTGACTCATTTTTTTAAAAACACGATATTCTTTGGGTGAAAGTCCCATAGTGGCGTTGTCAATATTTTAACTTTAATACCAAAACTAACCACGGCCCCTTCTGGCCCGGTTACACAACCAACCAACCAACCAACCAACCAACCAACAGACCAACAGACCAACAGACCAACCAACAAACCAACCAACCAACCAACCAACCAACCAACCAACCAACAGACCAACAGACCAACCAACAAACCAACAGACCAACAGACCAACCAACAAACCAACCAACCAACCAACCAACCAACCAACCAACCAACCAACCAACCAACAGACCAACAGACCAACCAACAAACCAACCAAACAAACTCACCGACCGACCAACCAAAATAATGCAGTGATTGTTCAACAGTCATACATTATTGTATGGAAACACTTTGCTGACAGAGACAGCATGACATAGTGTGTATGACATAGTGTGTATGACATAGTGTGTATGACATAGTGTGTATGACATAGTGACATAGTGTAGTTATACACGATAAATGCTCAGTACCAGCAGAGAATGCTGATTGGCTGCAGTAAATAAACCAACCAGGAAACAGATGTCAGGCTGAATAATGAAGGAGAATCTGAAACTGATTCACGCTGTATTCTAATTATTTCACTCCTCTATTCTCCTCCTAAACGCTGACATCAAAAGGTGCCTCAAACCTTCTTTTCTTGTCAATTTATCTCTGAATCACAGCTCATTTATTTACAGTTATTATGATCCATTCTCTATAATTAATTAGTTATTGATGCATTGATTTAAAAAGCACCATTAATAGAACACAGACTGACTTCCTGTTTCATTGAGCAGAAAAATACCCATCTAACATTTATGATTTATAAAAGCAAATGACACAGATATGACTTTATTCCAGGCTCAGTCATTAAATGCCACATTTGGTTTCCAGGCTGAAGGAGTCAGAGGAGCCTTTTTACTGAGCAGATCTTAATCTCATGACCCAAATACATTGACGTTTCTGCAGAGATTTGACTGTTAAACTAACTAAGCTGGAGGTGACGTCACGAGGCTGAGAGGAGAGAATGAGACGGACTGAGAAGAGAAAGTCTGAGTTTGAGAAGATCACAGACGGAGAGAGGAGGAGGAGGAGGAGGAGGAGGATGTTTCCTGTGTGGAGCAGCAGACGGACGGTGAGTTCACTCCAAGGGACAAATAAAGACTGAAGTTGTTGGAAATACGAAGGATTCACAGAAGAGAAATATCACAGGAAAATCTGATTCCTATACATCCTTAAAGGTAAACTCCACTCAAATAACAGCCTAGTACAAAATGCATTCCACCCAAAATGCAGCATATCAATCAATAAATATCATGGATTTGACGTTTAAATAATCTATGTGTACAACCCACAACCAGGAGATATAAAAAGCAGCTAATAGCCATTAGCAGCTAACTGAAAGAAACAGAAAATCAACCCAAAAGGTCTTCAGATTGGGAGACAGCAGGAGGCCCAGGAGGTTGGCCTCCATGTAACAGGAAGTCACAGATGTAAAACGTCCCACTAGACGCAGATGATGCTGTGTTTTATGTCACACCTGCTTCACAGACCTGCTGGGCTCAGTGGGAGCCATGCTGGCTGTTTGACCTCACCTGAACTGTAGATAACACTGACCCTGTAACAAAAACCAGGACATCTGACCCCTTTAATAGAAACCGGGTTGCCCGAAGAGTAACAGAGCAGCCAGGTTTGGTCCACGTCTATTCAGTCGTGTTGTCCTGTATTTATACACCAGACTTCTTTGTCTCCTCAGGATGAAACGGGAGGCGAATCCAACCACATGCAACAAGCAGCACTTTGTAAACTATGAAACAACGTGGAAACAGGAATCATCCACCTTCCCTGTTACATGTTGATAGACCTCATCCTTCACCTGGTCGGTCAGGAGCTCCTGGACCTCACGCTGTCAGCCCAGCTGCTTCTACTCACTTTCTTTCTCTCGCAGACATAATACATCATGAAAACATCACACCCCCGCCGTCCTCCCGCCAACTAGCTCCATTTATACTGAAGTTAACTCAGTGCTGTTACTTCCTCTACAGCTGGTTCAGAGGTGGAATAACAACGACCCCCATAACACACAATAAAGGTGGAACAGTCCCACCTTCAACAGGCTGCATGAGACGGTTTATTGCCAGCAGAGTCTTTTAGGAAACCGCTGCTCATCATGGATCTCCTGGACCGTCATCTCTTCATCTTTTCCTAAAACACCACCAACGTGTGGTTTTCAGCTCCAAACCAGACGACCTCTGTGTTCTTTGTTTGTTCCTGCAGTGACTACAGTGATTCTGTGCTGCAGGTAACAGCCGCCATAAAGCTGCAGGAGGCAGCCTAATGATGTCATAACATTATGTATTGTAATGGTCGTCAGAGGAGACATGAACCTGCAGATGTTAGCTAGCTAACGGTCAGAGTGGCTGCTGCCATGCTGGGGGTCTGGGAGCATAAAGAAGATCATCTGCAACACTTGACAAACACCCTCTATAAGCTGCTTCTCCTCTTCCTCTTCCTCACACACCTGTCGTCCTCTCAAATCTGTACTGTTCACTATTTATTCAATATTTTAGAATCAGATTATATTCAAGCCTCAGGTAACTCAGAAAATAACTAATAGTGACAGTAATCAAAGCTGCAGCTCAGAGTCTGAAGATCCACAAATAAAAAACAACTTTATTTTATAACTAATGAATCATTTCTCTTAGTTTTAAACTCAGAATAGTCTCAGAGTATTATAGTATTATAGTCTCAGGTGTTTTAGGTGTAATATTGTCAAAAATTACATCTAGGTAATTAATGATAATTACACAATAAGTTGCATCCTTCAGAGTGTGTTTGCAAAATTCTGATATTGTAGTAAATTGCTCTCATCAATAGAATATTAATAATTGCCTACTTATGATATAAATGGAAATAAAAATCTAAAGTTTTCAGAGTTTTTTTGCTGGTATCTTGCTGCTTTTATAACAACTAGATTTTATGGACGTCTTATTTTCAGTGATCTTTATCTTGGTTTTAAATAGGAACCAATAATTCAGCCTCTCAGGTAACAGGAAACGGCTCAGGTCACTGTAGTGAAACTGTAGTCATAGTCATTTGATATGTGACACAGTTACAGTGGGAAAGCTGCAGGTTGGTGACACCAGTGAGGTTTCAGTGACACAGTAACCTTCTACAGGTGTGTTACAGTAGGACAACCAAACAACACACCTGAACAGATTACTAACCTGTGTACTAACCTGGGTACTAACCTGAACAGATTACTAACCTGTGTACTAACCTGGGTACTAACCTGAACAGATTACTAACCTGCGTACTAACCTACACAGGTTGGTTGCACCTTAGTTTTAGGTGCATACTTTTATGCAGGTTTGACCTAAGACTTCATTTCATTATTTTTCTCATTGTAAACTTCACCCTGTCCTTCTTTTTATCTGCTGTTGTGTTAATGCAGCTGTCCAATCACAGCCCAGCCTGAAACTATGACATCACTGGAAATCAGTGAAAAATCCATCCTTCTTCCTGTCAGGACTGACTGAACCTTCTCCTGTACAGGTGAGTTGTTTTATGAGACATACACTGGTTTGAAGTTTAAATCGGAGGTTTGTTTGAGAACACAGACACTTCTTGTATCTGTCTGCAGGTGTGGCAGATCAGTCTGCTGACGCCCACACAGGTCTGACTGTTGTTCTGCTGTCACTGGGTGGAGAGACTGGTTCACCACACATTCCTCCAGCAGCACCAGCAGCTGTGGTTTTATAAATACGTTCATGTGATCCATGATATCCTATCTGTCAGAACCACGATGAAGGTCAGACCAAACAAGTAGATAACAGATTTTTTTACCTGATGATAAAACAAAAACAGCGAGTAGAGTGGAAATAGATAGATAATAGATAGATAGATAATAGATAGATAGATGATAATAGATAGATAATAGATAGATTATAATAGATAGATAGATAATAGATAGATAGATGATAATAGATAGATAGATAATAGATAGATAGATAATAGATAGATAGATAGATAATAGATA
>CM075192.1:30732193-30742193 GCA_037577475.1 Chaunax sp. Z400
GAGAGAAACAGAGAGAGAGAAACACAGAGAGAGAGAAACAGAGAGAGAGAGAGAGAAACAGAGAGAGAGAAAGAGAGAGAGAGAAACACAGAGAGAGAGAGAGAGAAACAGAGAGAGAGAAACAGAGAGAGAGAAACAGAGAGAGAGAACCGGTTCCTGAGCTGTTCGGTCTAAATGAGTCTAAATTACAACGTTCATTCTCATTAAAGCTCCATGTTTCCTGGAAACAACGTGTTAAAATGACAGTTTCGGTTCACGTGACACCTGAAACTTGTTTACATGCGGACGAAACGTCTCAAATGACAGACCGCAGACAAAATAAACTCACGAGCGGAAAACTCAGTCAGAGAATGAACACGACCTGATGAACGATGACGACTTACCGGCCGGTGGATGAGGTCATGTCAGGAAGACGTTATAACCTCCTTGGTGATGAACTAATGTCCACTGCTGATGCTCCAGCTGAGCTCCAGTCCAGCCTGCTGCAGGAAAAGAGGCGACTGAGCAGCAGCACGTAACACGAACCTACCTGCTGCAGGTAGGTTACAAGCCACGCCCCCTCCGAACACAAACACGCACCTGAAGCTGCTCATAGCGCTCAGTGCGCTTTTACCTGTGTCCCATTTCTAACACGCCCCCCCCCCCCCCTTGTTCACCTCTTTACACAAAATAAAATCCATGATTAATGATTAATTCACGTTTATTCGGTTTATTCAGTTTATAGTCTGATGATGACTCATCCTGTCTATGTCCACAGGTGACGCTGAAGGACGCACACAAGTGGAGCTGATTTTGGAATGGGACGCAGCCCAGCCGGTCTACACCGGTCAAACTATAAACACATAAAACTCAGATGAATCACCTCCTTAGCAGAGGTGGAGCAGGTCACGTGATCACCCATATTGACCCGTTTGTCCTCAGGATATCTACCAGCTGCTGACGGGTTTGTGGATCTAATAAAAAACTCTGTCAACATCATGAAAAATAATAATCATCAGCCAATCAGCATCAAATGGTCATGATGCTCCACCACTATGAGCATGTTGCTGTTGCTGCTGCTGCTGTTGCTGCTGTTGCTGCTGCTGCTGTTGCTCTTGTTGTTGTTGTTGCTGTTGCTGTTGCTGCTGTTGTTGCTGTTGTTGCTGTTACTGTTGCTGCTGTTGCTGCTGTTGTTGCTGTTACTGTTGCTGCTGTTGCTGCTGTTACTGTTGCTGCTGTTGCTACTGTTGCTGTTGCTGCTGTTGCTGCTGTTGTTGCTGTTACTGTTGCTGCTGTTGCTACTGTTACTGTTGCTGCTGTTGCTACTGTTGCTCTTGCTGCTGTTACTGCTGCTGCTGCTGCTGCTGCTGTTGCTGTTGCTGCTACTGTTGCTGTTGCTGCTGTTGTTGCTGTTGTTGTTGTTGTTGCTGCTTCTGCTGCTGCTGCTGTTGCTGTTGCTGCTGCTGTTGTTGCTGTTGTTGCTGCTGCTGCTGTTGCTGTTGCTGTTGCTGCTGTTGTTGCTGTTGTTGTTGTTGTTGCTGTTGCTGCTGCTGCTGCTGTTGCTACTGTTGCTCTTGCTGTTGTTGCTGATGCTGCTGCTGTTACTGCTGCTGCTGTTGCTGCTGTTGCTGTTGCTGTTGCTGTCGTAGTTATCTACGTCATGATGTCATCTGATGCTGATTTTATGAGTTTATTTGCTAAAATAAACGCCATAGAAACAGTGGAAGTGTTTATGGACTCAGAGGTGGCTGGTAGGATGTGGATTGTCCACTCTATCGACTCGTTGCTCTGCTTCAACTGAGCTGAACAATGGTCAACCAAAATTCCTGACATGTCAAGAATTAATCAAAAATTCATCTGATAGCTGCAGTGCTAATGACTCAGGCCTGTCTGCAGAGGGAGCACCTTTGTGACAACACACCTCACTAACCCATTAACTTCTCCTCTACATCCCTCTGGACTGACTGAACAGTCACACAGATCACAGAGGATGACTTCTGATCTAAAGATGTGTGAGTGTGTACACATCCACACACACACAGAAAAATGGTGCTTACTGCTCACATGCAAACTGTGCAAACAGTGGTACAATTAAAACACACACACACATCATGAGGAGCGACAGACACAACAAATCAATGCCTCTGTGTGTGTGTGTGTGTGTGTGTTCATGTATGCCTCATCTGCATATGTAAATGACTTAACACAGTCTGCCATATATGGGCGCAGTGACTTTATCTCTATGCAGTTATGTAAATGAGGCCTGCTGTTGTACACTCACAGAAATATCTAAGCCTAATTCTTAAGATTTATGTATTTTAATTACATGTAAATTTTCCATGAATTTGAATTACATAATTTCAACATAAATAAACTAATAAACTTTATGCGATTCATATTTGTCACTAAAACATGAATGAAATAAGTAAAAGTGAGATTTATGTAATAGTTCGAATAAACTTTATGTGTTTTAAATACATAATAAACAGCTTTATGTATTTTTATTCAATAAATGCAATTTGTTTCAATTCAATACAAATATGCTTATTAATCAGAATGAATACGTTTAATGTCTTTAAAATACTTAATAACTATGTTTATGCAATAAACTGAATTTATTCTAAATGCATTCTATTTATGTACTTTTTTAAAATAAACCCAATTTAATTTTTTTTTTAAATTATATTTTTTTTTTAAAATTATATATTTTTTCTGTTCACCATACATTTACAATCTGTTATTAAAATACATACAAGAACAGTCAGACCACCAATAAACTTGTTTCACAGTTTATTTGTTGTGAACTCCAGTGCAAAACTCATAATATGAAATGTCTTCAAATCCCAATAAAAACATGTATAGCAAAATATACATATAAAAATAGAGTGCCATCTTTTTTGGTTTTGGATCAGTCAATACTACAGTGGCGCACAAGGGCAAACGAGCTGCAACTTAAGAAACCACATGCAAATAGACAAAACACAAGAAAATTAAGAAGACATCAATTTGACAACACATGCACAGCATTTAGAAAATGTGCTGCAAAACCACAACACAACAGAAGTGTTTACAAAGGACACATAAAATGATGCATCCCTGGGTGCGCCTTTTCTAATACTGCATTTAAAGAATAGAACAGATTTAAAACACAAACATTTCATTTGTTGTTTTCATCTGACACGTTACGCTTACCTTAACTTCTGGATCGTGCGGTCATGTGACTTAGAATAAAACCTTAATTAACATTGTGTGAATACAACAACACAGTACCTAAAGCTAAACAAGGTGTATTATACTTACTTAAAAAACTCTTATTCACCATCACACATTTTGACTTCTAGTGTACTGTAAACTCTTTCAAGAACTGCAAGCAAGGTTGAATAACCATCACTCTGTTAACTGAAACACCTCACAGACAAAACAGTGTTGACCAAACAGGCCATCTAGGCCTGTAACAATAACTACTTTTGTTGGAAACTAAGTGAACAAGTACTTACAACAAGTCAACCACAGAGGGAAAACTCCATTACCGGAGCATCTTAATTTTCAGTGCTTGGACTTTTGGTGAAAGCTTGGTCGTGTCCAGTTCCGTGAGGACTTTCTGAAACACTTCGAAAAGGCACTTCAGGTCCTTTGGATAGCTTAAGTTCAGTGCATAAATGAGTCCAAAGAGCATCACACATCCATGGGTGACACTCTGAAGGTTCTGCAGAACTTCAGTGCCTTCAAGCACAACACCTACATCTGCAGGTTTGTCTTCAGGACTAGCGCCCTCCACCCGAATAACATGTATGCCCATCGTTGTCTCAGGAATCAGCGCCTCAGCCTCTCTGGGTTCACTGTCCTGGAGGACAAACAAAGAGAACAATGAGCTGCTGATCACATTGGGATATTCAGAATTTAAGGCACACTGTTTCACAAACTTACAAATATGTTGAACCATTCAAATGCAAAATAACGCCACGATTTCAAAACCACACAAAACAGTCAGGAAGACCCAATAACTGGCCTTTCATTTCTGTCAAACCAGTTTGCAATGACCTCAACTTACCATTGCTGCCTATAAAGTTTGCCACCAAGAGTACTTTAGTAAACCTGCAAGCCAACAAAAACTGCATACATTGTGATCCTTCAAAAAGTTAAATACTCCCCCACAGTCAGATGTTAGTGTTTACTTTGGTAAACTAGGCCTACGCTGTTATCCAGACAGCAAGGGTATATCCCCGAAAGCCAATCCCCCTCCATTGTACAAGCAATTCCCCTGATTTAACTCCTAAAATTAAATGTGAAGTTATGTCTGAAAAACAGTGTTTTTCATTAAAAAAAGCTCCTCCTAGTGAGTAAAATATGAACTATTAGACTAAAATTAAACATATACAAATAAATACAAGATAGACCTCCTCAAATTGCACCAAATTTGGACAAAATCAGAGGAACGGTTGAGAAATTAAGGCCCCTATATTTCTGAGATAAAACTCTCCCAAGTGTCAGAAATATGGAACCAACCTTTCCCTAAATCAACCCAGTTCTTCCTCGCACTAAGGTCTATGAGGGTATAAAATCTGAAAATGATACATGAAATAGTTTGAGTTATCGTGTGATACAATATAATTATGAAAAAGGAAGCCTGTTATTTAATCCAAATTTGGTGAATATGAATTGACTCGGAGTATTATCTTGTATATATCAAATTTTACTCTAATAGTTCATATTTTACTCCTTACTCCCTATTTTTACTCCAAAATGTACACTTTGTATTACCAATTGCTTCATATTGTCCAGAGTCATTTACATGTGAGAAGCTTCTCGTTTGGTTTATAAGATCAATAATGCTCCACACTGATAGCTGCATAGTTCAGTCTTTTAGTACACACTTCATGCACATAGGCAAAGCTAGACTGGGGTGCCTTTGAGGAAAGTAACAAAACTATCAATGAAAATATATCCACAACACATATACAAAATTAAGACAGTAGGTTGCCAAACACTCACCACGTATTCCTTGACCAGTGTCTCCATGTCTTCATTAAGGTGGACACCTGAGCTCCTCAGGACACAGCCTCGTTTGGTGTGTAGGTCTTCATTCTGAAAAGAAAAAATACATTAATCACAGCATTGATTTACAGTTGTATCATATGTGCCTTAAAAGGGTTTTCCAACTTGAAAATGTACATGGACAATCTACATATATGCATGGATACCGGCTATTGCGGCCATAGAGGATATGCTTCAGCCTGAAATGTTTTTAGCAGCTCATACCTGGAAGATACTGTGATGCCACACACTTGAGATGCCACTGCCACATTTACATACAGCATCTGTGAACAAAGGAAAAGAGGAATTTATCAGTTGTGGAGAAGAACATACGGATAGAAAAACAACACACAAGCAATCTCCTTTAAAAAAACCAAAAAACCAAATATGATTTACAGCAAACTATCTGCAAAAACATATCAAACCCTCGGTCAAACAATGCAAATATGTTTTTAAGTATGCAGTAGACATGCTAATGTTGCTCATGTTAATGCTTGTACTGTTGATTCAAAATATGTTTCATCCTTAGTCATCTGATGTATTTAACTTTCTATGTATTATCATGCTCAGTGCCTTTTTAGCCTACATACTTACAAAATCCAAGAGGTTCCCCCTGCATAGACGATGTCCAAAATCAGCGTAATGTTATGCTTCAAAGAATTCTGAATCTGTAGAAAGACAAAAACAACATGCATTAAACACATTGCATTACCAAAATCACCCTCTACTCATTTTTAAAAACGTTTTCAATGTTGTAACCCATCAGATTCTGTTACCTGCCATGTTGGGAAGCAGTAGGCCTACCTGGATCCTAAGCTTAATGATCAATAGCACAATGAAAAAACACTAAAACACAATAAAAATTAAATTTTAATATGTACAATCCAGTTACTTAAAAGCTAATTTAACTAAACCAAGGCCTACTAAGGTGGAAGTACATTTATTTTATATTTCATAATTCTGCTCAAACAATTTGAAATGTAGGATTTTACTTGTAAAAACTTACAAATACATTGTGATTAATTACTTACTGTAGCTCTGATTCTGAACAACCTCTTGTAACACAGCAGGTCAGAGAATCCGAGTCCGCCAAAGCCAAATACGGTGGAACAACCCGCCATCCACGGCTCCTTCGACGTTACTTCAAAATGAACCGCGCAGTTGTTGTCGTCAATGGCTGAAGTCCGACGCGTTTTCAAAATACTGACTCGTTTTAATAGCGTGACGTAAAAACAAAGAGCGCTTAGCTGATATAAATAGCACCATGCGGGTTAAATTGAAGACTGGGTGAATCCGGACTAAATTTAACACTCTCTGGTCTGATGCAGGCCAACAGGTAAAGGTTCAAAATGGTTGAGTCAGTCAGACCTGTGACGTCATTTCCCCTGTAAAACGATCTAATTTCCTGAAAATGATATGCAAACCAATCTCATAAATTTTAACCAATTGAATCATGCTTGTTCTATAGCAAAACATATTTAAACCTTTTTCATATTTTCTAACTAATTAAATTGAATTGTTTTCATAATTAACAGATTCATGCTGATTCTATGTCATTTGAATGCATACATTTTCAAAATATGATTATTTACATAAAATCAAATAGATATAATTACTTAATATTAAACTAGGCCATGATTCATTTTTTTGAGTGTAGGACAGTTATGTAAATGTCATATATCAAAAAGAGGTTTAGCAGGAAATTATATAAGACGCTGCTTGTGAGGCTATTTAGAGCCACAATGAACAAACCAATCACATGGAGACAATGTTGTACTGGTAAAGAGGGATTTAAACAGAGAAGGAGGTGAAAGTAGAGATACAGAGGTATGGCTGCTTAGTTTAAAACACCCGAAGAAGATGGAGACTTTCAGTTTCAGTACGGTGTAGTTTTACAGTGTTTGTTTTTCAGTACGGTGTAGTTTTACAGTGTTTGTTTTTCAGTACGGTGTAGTTTTACAGTGTTTGTTTTAGAAGTCAAGTGAAATCCAGAATCCTGGTTCATGTAGATACAATCTATGAGTTGGTGACTATGTGGCTCTGTGGCACAACAGATAGTGTATTGGACTTCTAGCAAGGCACCGGAGGAGTGATTCAAAGGTTGTGAGTTTGAGTCCCCCCAGAGTCCACCTTTAAAGATTTGTTGAGAACATAATCCCCTCAGTGCAGTGGAGGTAAAAAGAAACATCGTGAACAGGACCGAGGATTTCTAGACAGAATCTAGAGCAGTGAATCAGCATGTTTGGGCTCCAGTCCCATCAGAACCAACCTTATAGATTATTTATAGATTATTCTGACCTAGAAGCTTATCAGAGGAAATCAGACATTTCAGGAACTCACTTATTCAGAAAACTGCCTGAACTCAGGTCAGCCTATCAGACGGTAGAAAAGCTCAGTGTTATAAGTGACTAAACCTTTTTACTGTCTGAGAGACAGCTTTAACCTGAAGCAGTGCTACTTTAGCTCAGGTCCCCGCTCTGCCTTTGAATATGGTCTTATTTAGGTCAACTAAAACATTGTGATGTATTGAATTTGTCATTTGTCAGGTTTATATATGAGCTGCTGTGAAAGGAGAGAAAAGAAGGAGAAATATGCAGAACATTCCTTCTACAGAATACTGAGAACATGACTCCCTCCAGAAACACACAATAGAGTCACACACACAGACACACACACACACAGACACACACACACACAGACACACACACACACACACACAGACACACACACACACACACACACACACACACACACACACACACACACACACACACACACACAGACACACACAGACACACACACAGACACACACACACACAGACACACACACACACAGACACACACACACACACACACAGACACACACACACACACACACAGACACACACACACAGACACACACACACACACACAGACACACACACACACACAGACACACACACACACACACAGACACACACACACACACAGACACACACACACACACACAGACACACACACACACAGACACACACACACACAGACACACACACACACAGACACACACACACACACACACAGACACACACACACACACACACACACACACAGACACACACAGACACACACAGACACACACACACACACACACACAGACACACACAGACACACACAGACACACACACACACACACACACACACACACACACACACACACACACACACACAGACACACACAGACACACACACACACACACACACACACAGACACACACACACACACACACACAGACACACACACACAGACACACACACACACACACAGACACACACACACACACAGACACACACACACACACACACACACACACACACACAGACACACAGACACACACAGACACACACACACACACACACACAGACACACACAGACACACACACACACACACACACACACACACACACACACAGACACACACACACAGACACACACACACACACACAGACACACACACACACACAGACACACACACACACACACACACACACACACACACACACACACACACACACACACACACACACACACACACACACACACACACACACACACACACACACACTGACCTCCTCACCTCTCCGCCTTTACGCCCAAAAAGCCTTTTGTTTTCCTAAACTGACCAATGACATGGCCATTGTTCAGCTGTCACCCAATGACAGCTCCTGTTGTGTCAAAACCTACCAATCAGAGCACTGTATGTACCCCCAAACTGACCAATCAGCTGGCAGGAGCCCTTAGCATCTCTACAACACACCCACTCCCTTCATTCTTCCTTTGTTGACGTGTGAAATGAAACCTGGAGTGTGATCTGTGTGTTTGTCTGCTGACCTTCTTAATGGCAGCGTTTGCCTCTTCAGTCTGACACCAAGAAGACAGAAGTAACAGGAAATGGTCACATCTTCTGTTTGTTCCTCATGTGTTCACAGAGCAGCAGACCTCATCCTGAAAAACCTCAGACGACTCACCTGGTCAGAATTAAAAAGTACAAATGAGAGGAATCAGACACCTGACTACGAACAGCTGATAACATCTAGTTTTAATTCATTATTCATTGACTGTATGGAAAAAAATACAGATTTGCTTTTTCAAGAGAAATCTATGAAGCATCTGTGGAGATGAGGAAGTGTTTCCTCCGTACCCTGGAAGTTTCCCTGTAAACAAGCTGAATATCTGGTGACTGTAGCCATGATGGGGTCCAGTCCCTATAACACATCTCATGGTACTCCCTACCAGGAGTATGTGGCTCTGTGGTGTAATGAATGGCACATTGGACTTCAGACATGATCTGATCGTCGTAAATTCTGCACAAAGGACAGATAAAAATTAGGTGTTGACCTGAAACACCAGTGAGAAAAGATGTTTTTAAGGTGAGATTTGAACATTAGTAGAGACGCTGAAATAAAGATGAATGTAATATAAATCTGTAGAACTGACATGGTTAAATCAGTACCATTAAAAATACTGAGTCTGGAACCAAACCTGTTGACCAATGGGCTCAGAGCTGAGAGACAGACAGGAAGGAATACTCAGATAATAGAGAGGTTTGTTTCCCTCAATAAAAACAACAGCAGCCTTTAAAACGTGTTAAAGTCTGTCTGTTGAACAGGATTCATTCAGATCATGTCTGATCGTCTCCTCTGGTAGAAACAGGGTGCGTTTGATTCATCAGGAGGAGCAGAGCCGGGCGGAGCTAACTGAGGCCTTTCCTGTGCCTGAAGAGAGACCAGATTATTCAGAGGAAGAAGGCAGAGTGTGTGTGTGTCTGTGTGCGTCTGTGTGTGTGTGTGTGTGTGTGTGTGTGTGTGTGTGTGTGTGTGTGTGTGTGTGTGTGTGTGTGTGTGTGTGTGTGTCTGTGTGTGTGTGTGTGTGTGTCTGTGTGTCTGTGTGTGTTGACTGTGTGTGTGTGTGTGTGTGTGTGTCTGTGTGTGTGTGTCTGTGTGTGTGTGT
>CM075192.1:30749693-30792193 GCA_037577475.1 Chaunax sp. Z400
CTATCTATCCATCTATCTATCCATCTATCTAGCTATCTATGTATCATCTATCTATCTGTCATCTATCTATCATCTATCTATCTATCTATCATCTATCTATCTATCTATCTATCTATCTATCTATCTATCTATCTATCTATCTATCATCTATCTATCTATCTATCATCTATCTATCTATCATCTATCTATCTATCTATCCATCTATCATCTATCTATCTATCTATCTATCTATCTATCTATCTATCATCTATCTATCATCTATCTATCATCTATCTATCTATCTATCTATCATCTATCTATCATCTATCTATCTATCTATCTATCTATCTATCTATCTATCTATCTATCATCTATCTATCTATCTATCTATCTATCTATCTATCTATCATCTATCTATCTATCTATCTATCTATCATCTATCTATCCATCTATCTATCATCTATCTATCTATCATCTATCTATCTATCATCTATCTATCTATCATCTATCTATCATCTATCTATCTATCTATCATCTATCTATCATCTATCTATCTATCTATCATCTATCTATCATCTATCTATCTATCTATCATCTATCTATCTATCTATCATCTATCTATCATCTATCTATCTATCATCTATCTATCATCTATCTATCATCTATCTATCTATCTATCTATCTATCATCTATCTATCTATCATCTATCTATCATCTATCTATCTATCATCTATCTATCATCTATCTATCATCTATCTATCTATCATCTATCTATCATCTATCTATCTATCATCTATCTATCATCTATCTATCATCTATCTATCATCTATCTATCTATCTATCATCTATCTATCATCTATCTATCTATCTATCTATCATCTATCTATCATCTATCTATCATCTATCTATCTATCATCTATCGATCATCTATCTATCTATCTATCTATCTATCTATCTATCATCTATCTATCTATCTATCATCTATCTATCTATCTATCTATCTATCTATCTATCTATCATCTATCTATCTATCTATCTATCATCTATCTATCTATCATCTATCTATCCATCTATCTATCCATCTATCTAGCTATCTATCTATCATCTATCTATCTGTCATCTATCTATCATCTATCTATCTATCTATCTATCATCTGTCTATCTATCATCTATCTATCTATCTATCTATCTATCTATCTATCTATCTATCTATCATCTATCTATCTATCTATCATCTATCTATCTATCATCTATCTATCTATCTATCCATCTATCTATCATCTATCTATCTATCTATCTATCATCTATCTATCATCTATCTATCTATCTATCTATCTATCTATCATCTATCTATCATCTATCTATCTATCTATCTATCTATCTATCTATCTATCTATCTATCTATCATCTATCTATCATCTATCTATCTATCTATCTATCTATCATCTATCTATCCATCTATCTATCATCTATCTATCTATCATCTATCTATCCATCTATCTATCATCTATCTATCTATCATCTATCTATCTATCATCTATCTATCATCTATCTATCTATCTATCATCTATCTATCATCTATCTATCTATCTATCATCTATCTATCATCTATCTATCTATCTATCATCTATCTATCTATCTATCTATCTATCATCTATCTATCATCTATCTATCTATCTATCTATCTATCATCTATCTATCATCTATCTATCTATCTATCTATCTATCATCTATCTATCATCTATCTATCATCTATCTATCTATCATCTATCTATCATCTATCTATCTATCATCTATCTATCATCTATCTATCTATCATCTATCTATCATCTATCTATCTATCTATCATCTATCTATCATCTATCTATCTATCTATCTATCTATCATCTATCTATCATCTATCTATCATCTATCTATCTATCATCTATCTATCATCTATCTATCTATCATCTATCTATCATCTATCTATCTATCCATCTATCTATCATCTATCTATCTATCTAT
This sequence comes from Chaunax sp. Z400, assembly GCA_037577475.1. Classification (NCBI taxonomy): domain Eukaryota; kingdom Metazoa; phylum Chordata; class Actinopteri; order Lophiiformes; family Chaunacidae; genus Chaunax; species Chaunax sp. Z400. The sequence goes on from CM075192.1 coordinate 30,751,677, forward strand.
CTATCTATCATCTATCTATCATCTATCTATCATCTATCTATCTATCTATCTATCTATCTATCTATCATCTATCTATCATCTATCTATCTATCTATCTATCTATCATCTATCTATCATCTATCTATCTATCTATCGATCTATCGATCTATCTATCTATCTATCTATCTATCTATCTATCATCTATCTATCTATCTATCTATCTATCTATCTATCATCTATCTATCCATCTATCTATCATCTATCTATCTATCATCTATCTATCCATCTATCTATCATCTATCTATCTATCATCTATCTATCTATCATCTATCTATCATCTATCTATCTATCTATCATCTATCTATCATCTATCTATCTATCATCTATCTATCTATCATCTATCTATCATCTATCTATCATCTATCTATCTATCTATCATCTATCTATAATTTATCTATCTATCTATCATCTATCTATCTATCTATCATCTATCTATCATCTATCTATCTATCTATCATCTATCTATCATCTATCTATCTATCTATCTATCACCTATCTATCATCTATCTATCTATCTATCATCTATCTATCATCTATCTATCTATCATCTATCTATCATCTATCTATCTATCATCTATCTATCATCTATCTATCATCTATCTATCTATCATCTATCTATCTATCATCTATCTATCTATCTATCTATCATCTATCTATCTATCATCTATCTATCATCTATCTATCTATCATCTATCTATCTATCTATCATCTATCTATCTATCATCTATCTATCCATCTATCATCTATCTATCTATCATCTATCTATCATCTATCTATCATCTATGTATCTATCTATCTATCATCTATCTATCATCTATCTATCTATCTATCTATCATCTATCTATCATCTATCTATCCATCTATCTATCTATCTATCATCTATCTATCATCTATCTATCTATCATCTATCTATCTATCATCTATCTATCATCTATCTATCCATCTATCTATCTATCATCTATCTATCATCTATCTATCATCTATGTATCTATCTATCTATCATCTATCTATCTATCATCTATCTATCATCTATCTATCTATCATCTATCTATCATCTATCTATCATCTATGTATCTATCTATCTATCATCTATCTATCATCTATCTATCTATCTATCTATCATCTATCTATCATCTATCTATCCATCTATCTATCTATCTATCATCTATCTATCATCTATCTATCTATCATCTATCTATCTATCATCTATCTATCATCTATCTATCCATCTATCTATCTATCATCTATCTATCATCTATCTATCATCTATCTATCTATCATCTATCTATCATCTATCTATCATCTATCTATCTATCTATCTATCATCTATCTATCATCTATCTATCTATCATCTATCTATCATCTATCTATCTATCTATCTATCATCTATCTATCATCTATCTATCCATCTATCTATCTATCTATCATCTATCTATCATCTATCTATCTATCATCTATCTATCTATCTATCTATCTATCATCTATCTATCATCTATCTCACCAATTGTTTATTTTTCACTAGATTTGGGTTAAAATAACATCTGAGATAATTCTGAACATTCATTAATGGGATGTTTTGTTTCAGAAAGTTGTCCAGTAATAACTGTAAAAAAAACAATTTTTTTTATCTGACTGAAGAAACTTTATCAAAAATCAATATCTCTATCAGCTTTAGAATTGATACAGTTATTTAAACCTGCATTAATAACAGGTCCTCTAAAAATAAAGCTTCACACTTTAAGATGTTTTGATTGATTGATGATTGGAAAGTTAATTTTGAACACTGAAACAACAAAATAGGTCAATAGAATTAAATGAAAAGAATAATACCAACCAACTCCACTATTTTTTAATCAATGATAATTATCTATAATAATTTATCAATACTTTTAACTGTATAGTTTCTTAAGAAGGATTATTTTAATTTCCCTGAAACTTTTATGGGAAGGTGTTAAAATTCATCACAGATTTAAAATAAATGTAATAAATAAATTGAAAGATTCTTAGATGTTTGAGCCATAAAATCTAATTTTGCCAAATATCTGATGTCAGCTGACATCATTTAAACATGATAATATTTAAATGTCACTGCTGATGATGAGCCTGAATATTTAGATTGAAATGTTCAGCAGCTGTTTCTGCTCTTTAATCTCCAGCCTCTCATTGATCTGCTGCTGTTTGTCTCTTCATTAATGATCGATCAGATCACAGAGAGGATACTGATTGATCTGCTATCAATCAATGATTGATCTTCCCTCCATCACATCACAGGAAAACAAACTGACTCAATAAAAGATCATGTTTATGTTTATTGGTTTTAATTATTGCATCTTTTAAAGTTTTCTTCAAACTTCACTCATTTATGTGTCGTAAATTTAATCTTTTATTGAACTACCAGCTGAATTAATTGAATGGATTAATTATTTAAATTTAATGAATAAAATAATTGAGGTCTTTGTGTTTCCTAAATTTAAGATGAACTTTGTTAGTGAAATAGAAATGAAAGCGTCTAAGAATAAAGGTTACTTTACACCACTGCATAAATCTATACTGTACTTATTAATATGCTTATGCTCCACTAAATGAACAGATATGATAATGGCTGCTGAAAATAATGAACTGTTTTTGTCTTGCTGTTGACACAGAGCTGCTTTTATTGATCTCTATGTTTAGTTTCAGTCCCTGAATGTTTGAAGCAGAATAATGTGAGAAAAGCTCGTTGATCTGTTCTCAGATCAGTGGTCCAGATCAATACTGCATCACTGCTTTCACTGGTTTCACCCTTCAGATATTCATGTCTAATCAGAACGATGTCCTCCCAGAGACGAGTCGTTCCTTTGGTGTTCCTTTGACAGAACATCATTAATGTCGAACCATCACCTCCACTGAGACGGAACAATCCTTCATGTCTGTTTGGCTCCATGTCTCACATCTGATTCATCACTTCAGAAGGGGAAAATATCCTCTTTAGTAAGTTAAAGAAAGATGGAAACATGATGCGGTTCTTTCCTGACTCGTCCTCCATCCCTCCACTAAGTTTCATGGAAATCGGTCCAGTAATGAAAATATAACTGTCAGAGTAATCAGCAGTAGAGGAATGTAACTAAGTACTTTTTACTAATGTGTGTACAAATATTTCAAGGCATTTGTACTTAACTTGACTATTTCCAGTCTGTTTACTTAATACTTTTACTCCACTACATTTGACAGGTAAATATTGTCCTTTTTACTCCATTACATTCGTCTGACAGCTGCAGTTACTTTTCAGATTACAGTGAAAACCACGTATCTCCAGATGTGTTGATTCTGATACAGTGAAAATAAAGTTTTCTGTTATGTGTAAGAAAGTTCAACTTAAGATAAATAAACTGTTTGGACCTCAGGGATCAGCTGACAGCAGGACACGCTGCGGTCACGTGACCAATGAATATGATTAAAATATATAAAGTAGTTCAAATGAGCTCAGCCTTAAACATCAGAGGTAAAAGATGAGAAAATGTATTTACTGTGTTTTCTCTCCGATTAACAAAATAAAAGACCTGATAAGAACGAGATAAAACAGAGACAATAAGCATAAATAACATGAGGTAAAGTGTGTCTTAAATCAACAATCAATAATTCAATGACAGCAGCGGGTTTGTGTTGCAGTAAATACCTCATGAATGCAGCGGTTATAAAATCAGATGTAATAAACACTGACAGAGAACATTTTACTGCACGGATACTTGGATGAAGTACTTTAAGTAACTGTTGATACTTTTACTGAAGTACGGTCGGACTTTGTTTGTACTGGAGTATTTTCACAGTAGTATTAGTACTTGTACTGAAGCAAAGGATCTGAATACTTCTTTCATCATTGATAAGTAGACGCAGACCTGTTCTGTTACATTTCATGAGTGCAGGATTCTGATTGGTGCACAAACACCGCCGCTTCAGGCCGCAGATGATTCAACAGACGGTCAACCTGTTTGATGTGGTCTCGAACATCAGAGGGAAATCTGTGCATTCAGGATATTCTGCAACTACAAACTACAAACTTATATTTAAAAACATGTCACGTGACTCTTGGTGCAATGTTTGTCAGGATTGTAGTTGTTGCTATTATATTATTTAAATTATTTGTATTATCTGTTTGGTCCTATGAAATTAAGCATTTTTCATAATTAAGAATTTAAGCAGCATTTGGCATGAGGTTGAGCTTTTATTTTGAAGTCTCATTGGTCTAAGTAAGAACACACCTGTAAAGAATCAGCTGTTTCTTTAACTCCTGTAAGTTTATCATGTTAAAGTTTATTAAGACTTAAAGGACATGAAGAAAACCGGAAGACTGTTCCCTGCACGCAGCCAGTGAGGTATTTATTTGTTTATGTATATATTTTACGCTATTGTTTGTTTGTTTATGCAAATATGATTTGTAGTTTCTCGTTTACTTAGTTTCACGGTGGATTTGAAGGGAAGAAGCTTTTCGAATAAACCCTTTGCAAGAAAAACACCTGAATATTCGAAGCACGGCGCGCGGACAGGCGGGAACTAAAGTCACATGATTTTATTTATTTATTTATTGTATTAGTTTGTAGAAACTCAACGATCAAACAAACAAACACGTAACTGATAGGTCACACTTCAGAAACAAATAGAGGAATAAAAAACAAAAACAAAACAAATGACTTTCAGCCCCCCCAGCTGACAAAATAAAACATTTTAAACTTAATTAGAAAGAAACTGATGCCCATCAAAATAAAAGCATTTGAAAAGGCCCCTTGTTTCTGAGGCTGTTTGAAGAGAGGTGAGAATTAACAGTTTAAGGAGATTAAATGGTTCCAGTTAAAAAAAACAGTTTCATTCATTCACATCTGTAGTTCAAAGAGTTCCAGAGGTCAAATCAAACGTCCCCATTTCTTCTGTCCCTGAACTCAACCATCAAATACTGAATTCATGCTGGTCGTTAGCATAATAACGAGCCGTCAGGTGTTTGATGGCGGCTCCTTAAAACTGGACCCTGGAGGACGTCCAGGGCTCAGACGCTTCAGTAGCAGCTCTTTGGAAACTTTTGGGATATTCCGGTTGAATCATGGACGGAGGCAGACAGTCGGACTACAGCATCGAGCGCATCCTGTCCCCGCAGCTCGGATTCAAGCCGCCGGTGGAGTTCTCACCGGACCGATATCTCCAAGGGCTCCACGATGGATTCAGTCTGGCCTCCGGGAGCCTCAGACCTCCTGCGCCGGTCCCAGTCCCGGTGCCGAGCTACCGGCAGTACCCAGGGATGGGCTTTGGAGAGGCGTTTTATGGGGCCGGTTTCCGTCACGCAGACTTCAACATTTATTCAAACTCCGGAGTTTATGTTCACATCAGCAGCCAGGACTCCGCAGGTATTTTAACTTTGGTGCAAACATTCAAATTAATATTTTTCTTGTTTAAAAGAAATGTAATTTACTTAAATGCGGACGATTAAAGTAATAAGAAAATATAAATATGAAGTAGAATTGATGATATTATTCTCATGTTTTTTTTAAATGATTGATTGATTTTTATTTTTATTTTCAGACTCTCAACAGTTGCCAGGTTACCATGGTTACTATCAGGCCGGGGTTTCCGCGCAGTCGCAGCCGCGTCAGAGGTCCAGGATGAGGACGGTCTTCACGGACAGTCAGACTAAGAAGCTCGAAGCTCTGTTCGAGCTCACCGACTACCCGGCGGTGGAGGCGCGTGCTGAGCTGGCGAGGAGCACCGGGCTGAGCGAGGAGACCGTGAGGGTGAGTCCGAAGTGATGGAGTTTCTTGTAGACCGGAGAAAGACGAGTGGGCCAACTGCGTAAAACCTCTCCAGTATGCGTAAAAGGTTTCCAAGTTGCGTTTTACGCATGACGAGCTCACCTGCCAAAGAACGTTTATTTACCTCCATCAAGGAGGTTATGTTTTAGTTCGTGTCCGTTTGTTGGTTTGTCAGCAGCGTTACGTAAAAACTACTGAACGGGTTCAACTTGGTGGAGGATGAGACCAATAGACTCCTTTACATGTTTGTTCTAATCCTGCTGACAAACTAACAAACGGACACGAGTAACAACATTACCTCTTTAGCAGAGGTTAGAACTACACAAAAACGGAACTGGTTTCAGATTCAGTTTCACTATTTTTTACTTTCACTTTCCAGATTCTTTCTAATTAATTTACAGTTACTTTTGTCCAATTTAATTTACTTTTTTTTCTCTATTTAAAGAAATAAAAATTGCTTTGAAATATCAAGTTAAACATGTGTTTCACGTGAGACTTAATGCCCTGAAAATATTTTTTTATCACTGAGATAAAACCTAATAATTTCTCTATAAATATGGAGACTTATATTATTGAACTTCTGCCTCATTAACCCTCCTGACATCATGTAGATAAACTCTCCTCTCTGTTTCCAGGTGTGGTTTAAGAACCGCAGAGCCAGGAGGAAGCAGCAGCGCAGCGGGTCAAAGGTCAAATCTCCCTCTCCTGCCCGCAGCGCAGGAGGAGACAGGAAGCGCTTAAACTCCTTCCTCTGAACAGGTGATGAGCAGGGACTCACCATCAGGGGTCAAAGGTCATCACGCTGAACCAGCAAATGGTGGTCCGATATCTGTGATGATGCGTTCAGAAGCAGCTGGGAAGTCTTAGACTTTATGAAATGTTTGGCTCTCCCTGCAGTTTTTCAAATTTTAATTTATTTCAAATTTCTAACTTATTGACATCAGAATATTAAAGATACTGAATGTAGCCTTTAAACACAAGCATCATTTGTAAACTGGAAACTGGAAAATAGAAATAAACATAGTGATCATGACAAATTAAATCCAGTGTTGGTTTTTATTTTTATTTGTCATTATTTGTTTGTCAGCAACATTTATAGAATCTGAATCACAACATGGTTCATAATTTAATTAAATTCTCTCTACTGACGGATCCAACCTGACAGATCAATGTTTGTTTTTCCATTTTAGGGATTGCTCATTTAAAACTTGTCTGTTGTTTCTGTTATGTTGTGCATCTTCCTCGCCTGCTAACTCTTTGGTTTAGAGACTAATGTGAAGATTTCATCTTAAAAAATGTGTAAAAACATCTTTTCAAATAGATTTTGGGCCTCTGGAAACTCGGATTATACCATAGAAGCTGTATGGAGTCATTTTATGTTTGTTTTAAATGTATTTTTTTAAGTTTGTATTCCCCATCTTCTTCAGGCTTCAGAAATGTTTGAGGACTGAGGAAACTCCATCTGAGAAGATGATGAGTTTTAATGTTTAGGTGAACCTTTCCTTTAATGACCAAGAAGCAAAAACAGTCTGAGCGTCTTAAGTTTTGAACACATTATATTTTTAAGGTCTGATTTGTACGTTGTTGATGATGCAAAATAAAAACTCATGTGGTTTTAAGAAACATGACAAATTCACTCAGCAAACCTGTTATCTGTGAAAAGATAACTGTAAAAATGTTTACAAAGAAGAGGACAGACGTAGAAAAACATCAAAGTCTTTATTATATTCATAGAGTCGTTATTAGAAGCACTTCCATGCTGATAAGTAGAGACACATTGAAAAATACTGAAGGTTCCAGAGAGAGAGAGCATGCAGTGAGTATCTGTGAGGATGAGGACGCCCGACGCTCGTTCTCCTGTTTCCCCTTCAACATCAGTCAGATCCACACGCCTTAAAGAACAGGAGGTACTCACACACATGGACTGAAACCCAGCACAAAGTAACACACACACACTATCAAACAAAAAGTACACTTAGTGAAGTTATCAAAATAGAGGCTATATTCTTAATGCTAGAACAACCAGAGCCGAGTTCGTCTCTACGGGGATCAATTCCGTATTTTTCTCAGACACGTACACCAATCGATTATTCAGGATATACAGGACAAAACCAGTGATTCTGAATGATCAATATCCTGATCATCCATCAGTCTTTGATGGACCTCCTTCCCTCCAGGCAGCTGTTAATCCAGTGAGGTTTAGTCAACAGCTGACTGGACGTTTCCATCAGTAGGAGCCTTTTTAAAAGTCTCTGCTTCTGTCTGTTACTGATGGACGAAACGAAGCTCAGCGACGCAGCTGTGCTGAAAATGTTTGACTGTTGGACGATTTGATGCCTCATTTTCACCGAGGAGTTAAATCCATGAAAATGATCAGAGTCAGAATTTAACTGGCCATCATTGATTGGAGCCCCAAGGAGTAAACATTATATAAATGTCATTATTTCTGACATATTTTCCTCCTAAACCAAGGATTGTGATTTCATGGGTTGAGGCATCGATACATCTTGTTGCCGTAGTTCAGAAACATTTTTGCAGTAAATGTTGAAATTGTGTATTCACTCATTCTTTTGTTTGTCTGATTTCCCGACAATATCCAGCTATGAATTTATCATGAAGTTCTTGAATGCACCACCAGGTGGTGTTGAGACAGATGATAAAAAGTCGACTAAAGGTTCTGCAGCAGGTTTCACACGGCGGAGAACTGAAACAGGCAAAACCAGAGAATCGTTCTTAAATGGAGCAAAAAAAAAGAGGAAGTCTTGCTAAGGTTTGTTTGTTGTGAGACGATTAACTCACTGGTGCCAAACTGTTCAAATCAGAGACAGCTCCACATTTACACAGCAGAAAAAGCATTATGTTCAAACCAACAGAGGCTTCACTGGATATATTGACTGAACTGTACGTCAACTGTACAAAGACAAACCTCACCATCACTGTGATCCACTGATGTCCATATTCACCTATAGGATGGAGGCGGAGTCATCAGCTGACTCTGACACGCCGAAGCAGTGTGTTTGTAACAAAACACTTCCTGTTTATGAAGTTATAAACTAAAACATGAGATGCTAAATGTTGAGGTTTGGGTGGGATAGCAGGGCAGCGTAGCTAACAGCACCGGTGTAGGAAGGTACAGCAGTGACTCATCTGCATATCGTCTAAACGGTTCCAAATAGTCTGTTATATGGAGAAGGTTGTGGCCTGAGGTGGAAGGAGGTGACTTATCCAGCTCTTGTTCAACACTTAGAGCGATTCAGCAGAAAATAAGGAGTTCATAACTTTAGTGGTATTTCTGTTTTAGTCTGTTTTAGTCATTCTTTACCTCGGTCTCAAGCGTTTATCACCCTCAGACTTCTACCTCGTCCCCAAGATGAAGAATGAGCTTAGTGGTTGATCTTTTGACAGTGATGATGATGTCATTGTTGCTATGGATCACATTCTGGATGTCCCAGACTTCTAAAACAAAGGGATAAATATGTTATGGGAAAAAAATGTGATATGTTATCTAAAAGTGACTCCTTCCATCTTAGGCCATCAGTCACAGCTATATTTCAGAAAAGTGGGTAAAAGTGGAGTTCAAGACTGAAAAATGTAGATTTCTTGATCCAATCATTGTTTGACATTAAGTTAATTTAATATTTTCTTAAAATGTACAGAATTTCAACTTCTTCTCAGGACATTTTAGGAAATTCCAACAATTTCTGCAATTTTTAAGGGAATGTTCCTGCTTATTAGTCATATTCTATTCCACCCCCTTATTTTCCATTTCTGTCTCATTTCTTCAGCAGTGAGAGCAGCTTGTTACGGCAGGACATCGGGTTCAAAATGCTCTGTACACTGTTCACCCATCAGGACACAAAACTCATCCAACAGCTCAAAGCTTCAGAGCTGGCTGAAGAACTACTTTGGTCCCATCACAGACTGACTGAAGCTAAACTGACCACCTGATGATGAAGGTGTTGTAGTTGTCATTAGTTTAACGGTGAAGCTGATTCCACGGCCACAAACACAACGGTTACTGACAGCGATGTGCAAAAGGAACCACAAAGTGTTTGTTCAGCCGAGGCTGCAGGAGCTCAACAACCGCTGGTTCTTAAAGTCAGTCTGAACTCTAACTAACTTTTCTGCTCATTTTCTCAGACTGAACATTGGTCAGCGTCTCGTCGCCGGCAGCCTCGGCTGTCAGTGTTCATCTCTCTGCATCAGTGTGTTGACAGAGTGTGGAGGAACATGAACACAGGAATGTTTCCACAGAGATCAGTACACTGCTCACATACTGCTGTTTCAGCTGTGCACATACATTAGGCAAACGTAGATTCAGTGTGTTTTCTCACAGGTTTTCTCTTATTTAAATGGAGGAAGAGGGATGAGAGAGGGATGCGTAAAGAGGGGAGAAGAAGAGATTGTTTTAAAAAGATGGAGGAGATAAATCATCGTTTTGGGTCTGTTAGCACTTTTTAGTGAACAACACATCATGATTGTAGCTCATAAGACTTCTATATTATACTGTATTCTAACTACGTGGATAATGCTTGTATTTGGCAATATACTTATCAATAATGAGTTATTTTAAGGTGTTCAGTCACTAATATCTAACAGGAGTACTTCATCTATTAAAGACTAGATTAAATGGCTCTGAGTCAAATCCAGCTGTTATCTGTAGTTTTTTAGTTTTTTTTTAGATGTTCAGACACCAAGAATCATTTATTATCTCACATTGCAACAGTTAAAATATGATCATTTCATTCATCTGACAGATTAAAAATAAAACTGATACGTGACTCTAACTCTAGTTTGACATCTGAGGTTAAATCATGAAGGTCTCACAGCGGTCTAAAGTTTTATGGGACTGAGACTCGATCTGTACTGATTTATATGTTAAGTGTTACATGCGTAACCCTGGTTCTCTGAGTGCAGAAGCTCAATCTCAAATGTCTCTGGTTCAAAGCTACTCCGAAACAAACTGAGGTTAATCACAGACTTGGATTTTATACAATCAGGTTTTAACAATTAGTTCACTGCTGTTGATGAGTCTCAAAGGAAGTCAACTGTCTGAATGAGGGGAGAACAGCAACAGGTCAAAGTTCATGGTCCCAGATGAATGGTGATTCATAATCATAATGATTTATAAAGCAATCATTATAAAGCATTCATAATGAATTTTAAAGCATTCCTAATGATTTATAAAGCACTCATAATGAATTATAAAGCATTCATAATGATTTATAAAGCAATCAATGATTTATAAAGCATTCATAATGAATTATAAAGCATTCATAATGAATTATAAAGCATTCATAATGAATTATAAAGCATTCATAATGATTTATAAAGCAATCAATGATTTATAAAGCATTCATAATGAATTATAAAGCATTCATAATGAATTATAAAGCAATCATAATGAATTATAAAGCATTCATAATGATTTATAAAGCAATCAATGATTTATAAAGCATTCATAATGAATTATAAAGCATTCATAATGAATTATAAAGCAATCATAATGAATTATAAAGCATTCATAATGATTTATAAAGCATTCATAATGATTTATAAAGCATTCATAATGATTTATAAAGCATTCATAATGATTTATAAAGCATTCATAATGATTTATAAAGCATTCATAATGATTTATGACTACAGTCCTAAATGCATGTAATATTGTCTGATGCTGGTCGTTGGTTAGCTTGTTAGCAGTATTATTTTTTGGACAGGTTGTGGACATCTATTGTATTTTGGTGTCAGGATGAGACATTTTCAACATTTTCTCTAATTATACTAAAACTACTGAACTGATTTCCACTAAACTAGAAGCAGAAACTCATGTTAGGAGTTTGTTGCTGCCCTAAATAAAGACTCTAGATGGACGAACACAAGCTGGGACACTAAATGAGGGCTTACAGAAACAAAATGATTGGTGGTCAGAGTATTTTAGGGGGATAACTTTAGCAGAGCTGGATTCTCTGTTCATTAAAGGAATGCAGGACGTTTAGATCAGATACAAGGCACTATAGATTTGCTATAGAACGACTAAATTAGAGGGATTAGAGCTGGGGGGGGGGGGGGGGGGGGTTCATTACAAGACTCACGACAGTGAAAGTCTGAAGACAGTGGAAGGAAACCTAAACGATGAAGGGAGGAGAGATGGATCTGAGGGACGAGTAGATGAGGAAGAAGGAGGTTAGGACTGCATCTCAGCACGCAGCATCCACGGAAACCAGCAGCAGAACAGCAACCTGGAGGAGGAGGAGGAGGAGGAGGAAGAAGTGAGGAGAAAAATGAAGGGAAGAGGAGATGGGAAGGAAAGGGGAAATGAAGAGAAGGAGGAGGAGGAGAGTAAAGAGGTTTAAGTGAAGTGAAAAATTAAAATTGGAACATAGACAAGTTTGGAAATATTCAAACAGGAGAATGCTGCGTTCATGTCACACTAGAGTTATCGTAAATATCCATTTCTTACTTATAAATAAATTTGTTTGTAAAATTATTATTATTAGAAAATAATCTAATAATCTAAATGTATGTTCTATAAAACTCAGATAAATGGTCTCTGTTATCTTTTTACATTTTGTAACACTAGATTAGTGGACCTTATTCTCATTATTTTATTTCTGTCTGTAAAGTAATTATAGGTGAGGTATCCTCTAAAGGGTTAAAAAATATTCCTCTAAAGTGTAGTGAAGTAGAACACAACCTAATGTACAGTACAAATACCTCCAAATTATATCTAAATATAGTACTGAGTAAATGTACTCAGTTACATTCTTAGTATTTTTCATCTCTAGCTTCAGACATGAACACACATGTAATATTTCAATATTCTCAGGTATTTATAGGCAAAAGATCAGAACTGGAGGTGAACAGTTGTGTTGTGAACGCAGCCCAGTTGTCAACACTTCTCACCTGGATATGGAGTTCTCAGAGGTCAGGTCTTTAGGAGAACGCATCGTGTTGAAGTTCCGTTTGGGCTGTGACACTGCAGCACACAAACAAACAGGCTGTTAATGGTGTTAACACGAGGATGACATCACTGGTGATCAACAGTTCATGTTGGTTTGGGGTAAATGTGAAGGTTAATAAGTTCTACCCACCATTACAACATAAACATCATCATTGTGACAATTTCTTTCCTGGAAAACCTGATGAATATAATCAGATACATGCAGTGCACAGATAATCCACCAGAGGGCAGAATGCATGTAAAAGAGGACCTTCAAGTGAGTCACCTGAAATCAGTGGTTTTTTAAAATATCAAGATAATAATAAGCAAATTGTTAGTGATCCTTCAATAGGAGCATTTACTAAATAGAGGTAAAGTATAACTACTTTATATTTCATAACCTATTTTATAGTAAAACCGTGTTGAAAATGTTTGTACAATTAACTTATCTGTAAATCTGTCAAATGTCATTTTATTGAATTTCATGCATTATGCATACAATAAAGCAACATTATGGATTATTTAAATATACCAGTTTAAGTTTTAAATTACATATTTAGACACATTTAGTGTAAATATTTGGATATTTAGTTATGATCAATTGCTAATAATTGGGTTTTGCTCATTGATTATCAACAGAAACTATAATATAAATGACCAGATTAGAGAAGAAATGCAAAATAATTTGTTTTTGGTGTGTATTTTTTAGATGGCAAAAAATACAGCATTGACATTTTTAAAGGAAACTCAAAGAGTTTAAGGGGTTTTAACAATGTTGTGTTTTGTATGTTTTTGTTGGTTTAGAAAAATAATGCTGAGTGCAAAACATTGTAAAAAAAATGCCCAATGTATCAAATAAGTGTCCTTTAATTCTTTTCTTTTTGTTATTGTCAGAAGGTCTAATAAAGACTCCAGTTTATTTGATGGTTCCGGCTTTACAGGGTCATCTCTGAACATTTACTCCAAAACTAAAATAACGTCAGGTACAGTTCAGGTTGGGCACCGTTCTATTCTGAACCAATAAAAAGTGGTAAAAGAAAAGGAAGAAAGGGAAAAGTGAAAAGAAAAAGAAACAGAAAAGTAGGTTAAATTTTGGGTAAAAAGGTTTGAAACAATAATAAAAGACACTCACTGGTGACTTGGTGGACTTTCTTCACCATGGATTTGTCGTTCTGTGTTCCGTCTTTAGGGCCTCCGATTCTGACAAAACAACAACAACATTCACTTTATTCATTAAAGAGAAGACACTTGTATGGAGGAAGAAAACTTCATTAAAGTTAATGTTGTAAGACGGTGTAATAAAGCCAACGTGTCCTTTTCCTTAGACTGAAGTGGTTTTGACCTAATACCAGAAGAGAAACTAAACTAATAATGATCAGTAAGTAAAACAGAAAAATCCCAGGTTTCTTTGTGCCTTGAAGGCACTCTTACCTCTGGACACGGGAGGGCGGAGCAAACACTCCATATTTGGGCAGGCAGCTGAAGTAGCGGACTCCAAACACAGAGCCGTCGTGTTTTCCTGTCGGCTGATCCAACTCGATACCGAACCAGTAACCTGCCGGGACGCAAACAGCTCAGGAGAATACAACCAATAGACCAATGAGAGAGGACAGTGTCCAATCAAAAACAATGAGGTCATCTTAGATTAATGATGAAACATAATGAAAGGTTGTCCTGATGGTGGCGTATGTATGGTGGCCATTTTTAGGACATCCACTCAACACATAAACTCCACCTCAAGTTGGACCAACAACTAGGAATCTAGTTTTTGGTTCGCTGCTAGAGGTGTTGCTAACGAGCCTGTTAAGCTACCAGCAGACAGTAGATCAGATGAAGACCAGCAGACAGACCTGGAGCGAAGTCAGTCTTCCCATAGAAACGCACAATGCCGTTTTTTTGTCCGGCCACCAGGACATGATCTCCAACTTCCACGTTCAGTCCCTGCGGATCCAGACTGGCGACTGACAACTTCTTCTTCTGGGCTGAGAACGCACAGTAAAAACACTCTGTGACATGGACCACATGGACCGAAACATATTTTAGACGTTCACCTTTTCTGGATTCAGAGAAATGTCTGAGATAATATTCCAAAGACACAAACATCATTAGATCTAAATCACCTTTCTCTCTCTCCTTCTCCTTCTTCTCTTTCTCCTTCTTGGTCTTTCCAGCCAGGCGGGACGCCAAGTCTATGCGGGGTGTTCGGGGGGTGGAGGTGACAGATGACGGAGTCTGATCCACAGCCTTGGAAATCTTTGACACCGGGGCAAAAATCCCTGCCAGGCAGAAAAACAGTGGTATTTGTGTCCATCTGATGAGTCACTCTTTGGTTATTACTTCAACACTAGGCGACTCCTGATCCTGTCTCCATCTAAGAAAAGTCTGTGGGTGTTAAAATAACCAGTAAAACCAGTTGAAAATGGAATTCATGAATGATTGGCTAAGTTTTCAATCAAGAACCAACACAAAGGAGGCAGACCTGATTGTAATCGTAGCTTATTGTTAGAGAAGCAGAAACTTCTAGTCATGGAGTCGACAGTGTTTCGAACTGACCCACCAACAAATAACAACCTCACTTAGCCCAGAATGAAACCTCTCTGGAGCTGCCTTTGCAAAGCGGTCAGTGACTTGCTCAAAGGCACCATGGTAGCAGCTGTTACCTAGTTTAGGAGGGCAGATGAAGTAGCGGACGCCTCCCACGCTGCCATCGTTTTTCCCCTCCGGCTCGTCCAGTTCCACGCCAACCCACTGACCGCTGGCGAACTCTGTGGTCCCACAGAACCTGAGAGTACCGCTCTGAAACAGACAGGAATAAAGTTCTCAGGTTAGAGGACCTGTCAGATGGTCTGAAGCTGAACAGGTGTTAATTAGTCATGTGACAGGAAGAGAGCATGTCAGTTCAGTTAGTCTCTATCAGCCGACGCCCGGTCCAACCCACCTGTTTGAGGTTTGCAGGCGGGTCGTCTCTGATCTGGTCTCTCTGGAGCTACACAGTGAGAAACACTGTTCAGAGCTCAGACAGCAGCAGGAAGGACAGACAGCATCACACACAACGCCGTCACCATGTGTCCCCATTTCAACCACTGGTTATACTGGATGTTAAACCCTTAATGAAACTGGTTTGAACCTTCTCACTAACAAACCTCACAGCTGACAGCTCACTGTTCAACATCAGCTGATTTTAAACACACGTTTTGGGCGTCTGACCTTCATGTCGTCCAGCAGGATGCGGTCTCCCAGCTTCAGGCCCAACGAGGACAGCATCAGGTTTCCTGGGATGTTGTCATAGTTGGGCAGAGTGGCTCGGGGAAGGTTACAGCTCAGAGGGACGGCGTCCAGCAGCAGCTGCTTCAGCTCCTTGGCCACCATGGCAGCCTCGGCCTTGTCTAGACTCATGTCCATCGGGTCTGGAACCACATCTGCTGGGACCAGGCCCTTATCATTCTGCAGAGAGATGAAAACGGGGAAGAGGAAGATAGAGGAAGACTTCTATTTAGAGTCCACAGGATAGAATATTACAACCGAGCTAATCAGTGCAGCAGTATGACCTCATCGAAGGGACACAATGCACCTTTAGTTACTCCATAATAATACAGTAGGGCGATGGGTTCTCACCCGGACCGTGGGGTTGGCTCCGTGCTCCAGCAGACATTTGACGGCACCCAGACAGAGGTTGGAGGCAGCGATGTGCAGAGCTGTGCCATAGTGGAAATCACTGCAGGTGGAGTTCAACACTGGAGAGAACCACAGAAGAAGAGGAGGAGGTGTTGAGTGTAAGGGCTTAGTGGTCGATGGTATGACGTTGATCCATGGCGTGGTTTTCGTGTTTGTACCTCTGGGTTTTGTGGCTTTCAGCAGGACTCGGATCAGTTCTGGGACATCGAAATAAGCGGCGTAGTGCAGAGCGTTCATGTTGGTCCAGCGGCTCCTCAGACTCACGTCGGCGCCCAGAGAGATCAGCTGGGCGCTGAGACGCAGCGCGGCTGCCGGGTCGCCTGCAAACCAGAGATGATCAGACTCAGAGGAGCAGAATCAAAGTTCAATCGACCAATTGATTGATCCAATAATTATCTTACCGACTCCATGTGCTCCGGCCTTACAGCTGTAGTGAAGCAGCGTCATGTCGGTCAAACCGTCGCGGTCGTTCACATGGCAACCACGCTTCAGGATCTGAGAAAACACGATAGACAGAGGTTCAAGGACCTGCTTTAAACAACCTGTTTGGTTCTCCTACCGACTGTTGGCTCAGGCTGCGGGTCATAACTACTGGGCCAACCAACCAATGGCTTCAGACAATAGAACCAATCACAATGTTTGTCTGCTTCCTGGTACACAACCACTGTGTCACATAGCTTATATACAATTAAATTCTATTTTTTCATGATGTAACTTCAAAGTGTAGACATCCTATTTATCTACAGGCATGTTTGATGCTTTCATGTAACAGCAACATATAAAAACATATAAAAACATATAAAAACATATAATAAACATATAATATAATTGACCAACGTTACATTAAGACCTAATTTACCTGTTGGACCACAGACTAAAGAAAATAACCTGGTTCGTGTCTCTATTCTACTAAAAGCTTTTCCTTCTGTCTGTACTGATCTCAGGCAGCAGACGGGCTGGAGGACCGACAGGAACAGGAAACGCTTCAGCTCTCACCTCGTTACCGATGACGTCGATCTTGTGCTGCACCTGAGGAACCCACTGACGCACGATGGCGAACAGCTCCGGGATGGTGGTCTGAGGATCCATGAGGATCTCCAGACAGGCCGGGTCGTTGGGGTCGAAGAAGGTGAAGGCTGGAGACGGGTGGAGGTAAGAAAAGTTAGAGGTTCAAAAAGGACAGATGCTAAAAGAGAAGGAGGGAAGAGAGGAGAGGAAAAACGACTGGAGAGAAGAAGGAGTGAAGCAGTCTGTATTTAAGGCGGTATTCATACTGTAGTGTAGAATGAGCGTGTATTTAAGGCGGTATTCATACTGTAGTGTAGAATGAGTGTGTATTTAAGGCAGTATTCATACTGTAGTGTAGAATGAGTGTGTATTTAAGGCAGTATTCATACTGTAGTGTAGAATGAGCGCGTATTTAAGGCGGTATTCATACTGTAGTGTAGAATGAGTGTGTATTTAAGGCGGTATTCATACTGTAGTGTAGAATGAGCGCGTATTTAAGGCGGTATTCATATTGTAGTGTAGAATGAGTGTGTATTTAAGGTGGTATTCATACTGTAGTGTAGAATGAGCGCGTATTTAAGGTGGTATTCATACTGTAGTGTAGAATGAGGTGTATTTAAGGCGGTATTCATACTGTAGTGTAGAATGAGCGCGTATTTAAGGTGGTATTCATACTGTAGTGTAGAATGAGTGTGTATTTAAGGTGGTATTCATACTGTAGTGTAGAATGAGCGCGTATTTAAGGTGGTATTCATACTGTAGTGTAGAATGAGTGTGTATTTAAGGCGGTATTCATACTGTAGTGTAGAATGAGTGTGTATTTAAGGCAGTATTCATACTGTAGTGTAGAATGAGTGTGTATTTAAGGCGGTATTCATACTGTAGTGTAGAATGAACGCGTATTTAAGGTGGTATTCATACTGTAGTGTAGAATGAGCGTATATTTAAGGCGGTATTCATACTGTAGTGTAGAATGAGCGTATATTTAAGGTGGTATTCATACTGTAGTGTAGAATGAGTGTGTATTTAAGGTGGTATTCATACTGTAGTGTTGAATGAGTGTGTATTTAAGGTGGTATTCATACTGTAGTGTAGAATGAGTGTGTATTTAAGGTGGTATTCATACTGTAGTGTAGAATGAGTGTGTATTTAAGGTGGTATTCATACTGTAGTGTAGAATGAGTGTGTATTTAAGGTGGTATTCATACTGTAGTGTAGAATGAGTGTGTATTTAAGGCGGTATTCATACTGTAGTGTAGAATGAGTGTGTATTTAAGGCGGTATTCATACTGTAGTGTAGAATGAGCGCGTATTTAAGGCGGTATTCATACTGTAGTGTAGAATGAGTGTGTATTTAAGGCGGTATTCATACTGTAGTGTAGAATGAGTGTGTATTTAAGGCGGTATTCATACTGTAGTGTAGAATGAGCGCGTATTTAAGGCGGTATTCATATTGTAGTGTAGAATGAGTGTGTATTTAAGGTGGTATTCATACTGTAGTGTAGAATGAGCGCGTATTTAAGGTGGTATTCATACTGTAGTGTAGAATGAGGTGTATTTAAGGCGGTATTCATACTGTAGTGTAGAATGAGCGCGTATTTAAGGTGGTATTCATACTGTAGTGTAGAATGAGTGTGTATTTAAGGTGGTATTCATACTGTAGTGTAGAATGAGCGCGTATTTAAGGTGGTATTCATACTGTAGTGTAGAATGAGTGTGTATTTAAGGCAGTATTCATACTGTAGTGTAGAATGAGTGTGTATTTAAGGCAGTATTCATACTGTAGTGTAGAATGAGTGTGTATTTAAGGCGGTATTCATACTGTAGTGTAGAATGAACGCGTATTTAAGGTGGTATTCATACTGTAGTGTAGAATGAGCGTATATTTAAGGCGGTATTCATACTGTAGTGTAGAATGAGCGTATATTTAAGGCGGTATTCATACTGTAGTGTAGAATGAGTGTGTATTTAAGGTGGTATTCATACTGTAGTGTTGAATGAGTGTGTATTTAAGGCAGTATTCATACTGTAGTGTAGAATGAGCGTGTATTTAAGGCGGTATTCATACTGTAGTGTAGAATGAGTGTGTATTTAAGGTGGTATTCATACTGTAGTGTAGAATGAGTGTGTATTTAAGGTGGTATTCATACTGTAGTGTAGAATGAGCGTATATTTAAGGCGGTATTCATACTGTAGTGTAAAATGAGCGTGTATTTAAGGTGGTATTCATACTGTAGTGTAGAATGAGTGTATTTAAGGTGGTATTCATACTGTAGTGTAGAATGAGCGTGTACTTAAGGTGGTATTTATACTGTAGTGTAGAATGAGCGTGCATTTAAGGTGGTATTCATACTGTAGTGTAGAATGAGTGTGTATTTAAGGTGGTATTCATACTGTAGTGTAGAATGAGTGTGTATTTAAGGTGGTATTCATACTGTAGTGTAGAATGAGTGTGTATTTAAGGTGGTATTCAAACTGTAGTGTAGAATGAGTGTGTATTTAAGGTGGTATTCATACTGTAGTCTTTGGGGAGCGGTGCCTGGGCAGAGGGGTGAACCATGGCTCTCCGTCGTGGCTCGTGAACTGGACTCTGGTACTCGGACACCAGCTCTGGCTTCGGTTCGGCCTCGTGTTCCCGGCCAGCCGTAGGATCCTCCTCTTCCTCCTGCTCATCCCTCTCCTCCCGCTCCTCCTCCTGCTCATCCTCCCCCTCATCTTCCACCTCAAACCTCTCCTCCCCCTCCCTCTTATCTTCTAGCTCATATTCCTCCTCATCTTCTTCCTGGTCTTTCTCCTCATTGTCACCCTCCTCCTCGGTCAGTGCTTCCTCCTCCTCTCTCTGGACCCTCCCCTCCTCCTGCTCCTCCCGGTCATGCCTCTCCTTCTCCTGCAACCCCAGATTCTCCTCCTTAGTCATGATGAGGGATGCTGCAGCTGGGCCTGTGAGAGAGACGACGGGACAGTCTGTCACAGGTCAGACTACTAAGTTTTATTTTTTATCACAGCCTGTGGTATGAAATAAATGTTATTTTTTGCAGATTTCCACTGAAAATCTAAAATCTAAAATCTGTTAAATCTAAGCTACACAGGGGTCTGTAGGAATGTTGAGCATGTTAACACCTTAAAGTAGAGTATAAATAAATAATCTCCAGGCTTCTGGAGACTTAGATTACACAGTATGAGCTGAACACACTACATCTTCAAGAAATTAGTCTGAAGGTCCAAACCATCCGAAAATTATTTTCACAACAAGACAGAACCCAGAGAACAAACCTCCACCAAGACAGGTCATCATGTCACCATAAACCAGCAGTCCTGATAGGCTGACCCTCATGTGATCCTGGACCATGAAAACCTGCCCCTAGAATCTGGATCACATTGGTATCATTATTAGTTTGATAGTTATTCTTGAAAAACTAGATTTCACTGATGGTGGTTTTCTTCAGGATCCAGATCAGGAACTGCTGAAGATAAATTTGACCCCTAACTGAATCTGATCTCAGGTCAGTCTGGATCATTATTATTATCTGTTATCTCACAGTAGTGAATTTTCTGTGAGGCCTATAAATGTAAACATTCTGGATCACCAGATGATGATCTGGATCAACACCAGAAGATTTACAGAACATTTCATCACAATGTATTCATATCTTTTAGAGAAATCCTTCGAACAGCCTGACAAACCAACACCTGATGTAATAAACTGAACGTGGGTCAGTTTGATCTGGATGGATTCCTCCTCTGTTCATTGGGCTTTCTGGTCCGGACTGTGGTCCAGGGGAGGTTTATCACCTGTATGTTTGGTTCGGTGTGAAAACCAGCTGTCTACCTAATATATATTAATATATAACTGATTAAATCACAAAATACAGCTTATTCTAAGATCACATTTCACTGAGCAGCCAGTTTGATGTAATCAATCATCGTCAGAATCAGTCTGAACCAGGTCTCCATGATCCACCACAGAGGTCCACTAAGAGGGAGTGGAGGGTTAAACCAGCAGTGCTGCTCCATGTTTCCTCCGTCTGGTTCTCCACCAGAGGACTGTTATGTTTAGGGGGTGTGAGAGACATAAAACAAGGAGGAAGCTTAATTGACCCACTGATAATTGCAGTAGCTAAAAAGGCTAATGCTAACGTTCCCTGTCCATCAACAGCTGTCCACAGACCTCACTGCATTACATCTACTCTCCACTTTAGCAAATGGACGAGACGCTGACATCCGTCCATCATCCAACCGTCCATCATCCAACCGTCCATCATCCAACCGTCCATCATCCAACCGTCCATCATCCAACCATCCATCATCCAACCATCCATCATCCAACCGTCCATCATCCAACCATCCATCATCCAACCATCCATCATCCAACCGTCCATCATCCAACCGTCCATCATCCAACCGTCCATCATCCAACCGTCCATCATCCAACCGTCCATCATCCAACCATCCATCATCCAACCATCCATCATCCAACCGTCCATCATCCAACCGTCCATCATCCAACCGTCCATCATCCAACCGTCCATCGTCCAACCATCCATCATCCAACCATCCATCATCCAACCGTCCATCATCCAACCGTCCATCATCCAACCGTCCATCATCCAACCGTCCATCATCCAACCATCCATTTCCTCCTCTATGAACATCTGAGAGGGAGGGAGCAGAAATGATGTCGACAAATTTATGACATCACAAATTAGGTGAAACATTTGTTTGAGAATTCAAGAAATGTTTTGATGTGATCCTGTGGATTATTCAGATTTAAGCAGTAAAGCTGTGGTTTAATATGTCAGACTTTTTTTTCCTCATTCTGATCTGTTTAAATCAGACAAAATCCAACTGTTGTTTCTCATTTCAGTCCATATTTAAACCTGATTCATCAACATTTTAATGATCTTTAATGGTCATTTTTATGTAGGATAGATAGATAGATAGATAGATAGACAGATAGATAGATAGATAGATAGATAGATAGATAGATAGATAGAAACCACCGTAATAACCAACAATAGGTTAAACATCGCGGCCGTTTAAAGGTTGAATCGGGTGATTCTGGGTGATTTTCGTGTGAACCATGTGATGGGTACCAGCAGGTTGTGAGAGGAGGAGGAGGGAGGCCATGGCAGCATCCTCCTCCTCCTCCATCCAGCCTCCATTTTACAACAAACCTCAAACACAAAATACCGCAAAACATGCACAGATGACCAGACGGCGTCCCGCACAGCTTCATCTCTGACCCACCAGCGATGTTTATGACACACATAAATAAAATAACAGTAGATACAAACTGCGACAGGCCTGTTTGTGGTTTGTGCCAATGTGCGTAGTAAAGAACAGGAGCGCAAAAACGCCCCGCTGCAAACAATGAAAACATGAACACGCAAAAAACGCACGAAGGTATTAATATTAAAATCTTCCAGATGTTAAAAACAGACGACGCTCGTTTAAAAAGAGCTGAACGTGTCGGTCAGTGAATGTAACACATGAACAGAGGTTTATTTTGTTGGAACAGCGCCCCTCTCTCCATGTCTCTGCGTCAGCGTCTCCATCTTCACAGAAACAGCACGAGACACGACAGACTGATGATCATCAACGAGACACGCGCCCTAAAGAACAGACAGGTGTGTTTTTACCTGGAAACAAGCCGCTGGATGAGTGGATATCCGCTGATGGGCCTCAGTCCTCTCTGATCGCAGCACAAAACAACACTGATGCTCTGCTCCGTCTCCCACTGTGTCTGTCTGCCTCTCTCTACCACTCTCTCTCTCGCTCTCTTTTAATTCACTTCACGTCACTGAAGCTCACTGGCGTCACGTATTCAGTCAATACACTAATGTATGAACAGCGTCTATCAATAGAGCCAATAAACTCTACTGTGAACAGTAATGATGGCCTCCAGAATACATGGAGAGAAAAAAGAAAGAAATTTTTTTTAAAAACCAACAACTAAAAATACATTTTTTGTGATTTTTTTTCTTTTAAATCCAGTCCCCATCTTCTTCTGTTGTTGTGAAGCTCCAGAAATGTTTTGTAGACTAAGAAACTTCACCTGACTTTCCATCAGCACGGAGGTGAGGAGATGATGACAGAATTTTCATTGATGGGGGAAGAGAGTACAAGAGGAGATGACGTCATGTTTACCTGGCTGTATATTCTAGAAAGTATTATTCATTTTCAGGTGTTATGTTATTTTTTTATTCCCTTTTTTATTCAGTCTTATTTCGTAGCTACTTCTGTTGAAATAATAATGTTTTTGCCCTCTGGTGGTCAATATATGTAATGACATCTTTACCTGTTTTGAAATGCTGCAGTTCTTCCCACTGGAGGACAGTGTTGATTGGAAACATCACTAAAAACGCTCTAAAATTTAGAGTCAAGGTCAAGGAATGGGAATAGGAGAGTAGTTTTCAAGGTTACATTGAAAGTCAGAGTGTAGATGTTTTATTCTATTCACCATAATCCACAGATGTGCATGTTTGCTGGTTTCACTTACTTCCTGCTAGATCAGAAAATGCTCGTATGTCACACTGTCAAATGACCTGTGTTGTTCTTTCAAACACAATTCCAAAGGAAATGTAATGTTTTATAAAATATAAATAAAACAAGATATACATTTGTTTTTTTTATTCTTCAAGTTAAAGAGAGTAAGTCTTACTACAGGTCAAACCAGTCTGATGAGTGCAAACATGAAACACAGCCTCAGGTTAGGTGACTCCAGGAGGTCAAAGTCTCTCTCAACGTATGATGAGAGAAAAAAAGGCAGATTGCAGATATGTGCATTGTTTACAGAATGTCTGTGTACCTTATTTTGAAAGGATTCTCCCATTAAATTGCAAATATTTTAGCAGCCTGAGGAGCCAGAGGCCACTATAAGGCTTAGAACATACTAACATAGAACTGAAACAGGAAACGACCTTCCAGACTGGTTTACTGTCAGACACTAATGTTAAACAACAAAAGCAGAGTGACACCTTGTTTCTGCTCATTCAGTTTAGTAATAGTAATAATATATATATTAATTTAGTAACAAAAAAAATCGTCATGCTAAAATCTTATTTTTCATGAAAGCCCTGCTGTTAATTCTAGAATCAGGTGTAGGTCTGGAAGGGAGGACAGGGGTGAAATCTGAAATCTGATTGGCCACCCCATGTGCAACCCCGTTATCCTTAATGTCGGATTGTCTCTCTTTCCATTAAGAGGCGGGACCTTAATTCAAATGAACTGTCTAACAAGCACTTTGGAAGCCATTGTTTTCTTTTGTGTGATGTCATCCTTTGAGGATACAATTCTCTTTTGAGGACTTGATGAATAAAGTGTGGAAGCTTTATATCACATTTATTTCACATTTTGTTTGTAGGATTATTTATTTTTTCAATCTTTTATATGCACCTATTCTGAGTCATTTTGGATAAAAGCTTCAGCTAACTGAATGTAATGTAAAAAATGAAACACAGAAATGTGAGAAACTGATGCTGAATGTTTGTAAACAAAATTCAACATGAGAAATACTAAATCAATCCTACTCTGATGTGAGTGTATACATACATGTACGTGCCAGCCTGCATAAGTTAATGCCCCAGATAGTCCTCCAAGTTAAAAAGTCAGGACACGCCCCGTATGACATCATGCTGGCTAAAATGTTGGTGACATTCTTATATAAATCAACATTCATGTAAACACAGTGGGTAATATCAATGTCAGAAAAAATGATTGAGATCATGTCCATACATCGTACGATAAGTCAATAACGTCATCTCTTAACTTAATGTCTATATATGATGCGATAAGTCAATGACATAATTACGGTGACAGACTAAGGCTAAGTGTTAATATTGTCTGCTCTGATAGAAATGGGTCACATAGATCGTGTCAATATGTACATGCTTTACAGAGCAAAGACTACTGGAATAAATACTGTAGGCTATGGTGATGTAATTTATGTATCAACGTCACACATACAGTATTATTCCAGCTCTCTTTGC
Organism: Chaunax sp. Z400; assembly: GCA_037577475.1. NCBI lineage: Eukaryota > Metazoa > Chordata > Actinopteri > Lophiiformes > Chaunacidae > Chaunax > Chaunax sp. Z400. The sequence goes on from CM075192.1 coordinate 30,777,104, forward strand.
ACTCACTCACTTCATTGCATTATTATAAACCCGTTTTGGCTGTTTGGAACTATGTATTTTCCTGAAAATTGTTCCTGGCACTGTGTGTAAGTTCATTGTGACTCAAATTCCTTGTAACACAGTCAATAAAGCTGATTCAAATAGAATATGTTTATTGTGTAATGTAGTCTTTTATTCTTACATAGTTCAGATTTGTATTTATACTTTGATGTATAACTATTTAAAGTTGTTAATTTTGAGAACGGTTTCGGTCCAACGTGTTTTTTTAAAATACAGGCGATATTATTGACCACACTTTGGGCATTTTGCCCTCAACCATCATGGCAGTTTTACGGTGCAATCGAAGGTCAGACTCACTGTTGATTTTGATTGGACCAGACACACTACTGCCCGCCCCTTTCCCGCTGCATGTGGCATTTCGTTGCTCTGATCGCGTTTCCTGTCTGCCAATCAAACCGGCTGGAACCAATCGGGTGCTTTTGTCCTTTTCACATACGTTCGCCGGCAGCTTGCGCAACTATTCAACATGTCTGCTACGTCTGTGTTCCCCATGTGTGTGAGAGTGAGCCGGGGCCTCTTGAGGCTCAGGAGCGGTGCTGTGGGTGCCTTTTCCCCGTCCGTTGTGGACATTGTCCGTACACTATCCACGGACAAGCCGCCAGCCGGAACGGGCAGTGCGACGGGCGGACTGGCCCAGGCTATCCTCCAGGAGAGACTCCAGCAACAGCAGCAGACTCAGGTGAGCCAGCTAAGCTAGCATTCCTCTGTGTGCTCGATTTGTTTAAAGTATCAGCCGTCAGTGACATTGGCGGGGAGGACGAACACACTGCTGCTAGAGGGTTTGGACGTAACCCCGCCCACACGATTTACCGATGTGTTAATAATCTGAGACGCTTTTCTGACATTTCCCCTCAATTTGAGTAGAAAGCTAGCTCGCTAGTTAATATTTAGCCGACAGTAAGACAATACCAGGCTCAATTGACTTGTTATTGTTTGTCATTTGCCAAGATAAATGTCAACAGCAGAAATTTCTGTTCCACGGCGCGAGCGTCCAGTCTGCTGAATGAATGAGCCTGAGATTAGAGTAGCTAACTGGCTAGCTAATGTTAGCATGCGTCTTCACTGGGACCAGCAGGGTTACTGGGTTATTCTCTTTAACGCCTGTAAGAGAGACACTCGTTTTAACAGTCATTACGTGAACCAGTCGGCACATTACTCAACAAAATTAATAAATCCGTTAATTATGCCGGATGTCTTACTCTCGCCCACTCTGACAGTTAGCATGTTGTTAGCATCAGCGCTGTTGGTAGCCTGTCTCCCCGCCTGTCTGCCTCAGAGTAATGTTCAGTTTTATCAGCCTGTCACAGACACAAGCCTGACAAGGTTTCATTTTGTCTGTAGGAGCTGTTAGTGTTTACAGCCAAGGTTTGTTTGGTTTGAAGGTCAGAACAGACTCGCCTCCTCTCCTCTCCTCTCCTCTCCTCTCCTCTCCTCGTTCAGTTAAACCTCCACCCAAACCCAAATCACACACACCATATTACTGAAACACGGGATTGTTTCGGTAAATTAAGTTAAAGCCCGAAGCTGAACGATGGAAAAATTACAGTACATAGTGAATAATGATGATGATAATGAGCCACAAAATATCCACATGGGATTCAATATCAACCCAGATATACAGGGTGCTGTCTGATATACACAATCAAAATGTTTTTTTTGTAGAGGTCACTGTTATATTTGTTGACAGAGAAAAGTCATTTTTTTAAATATACATGGTAAGAAATTTGGTCAAAAGATGCATCCATTGAGGTCAGTGGTGATTAGGTTTTAAATGAGTGTTATCCATAATGAGGAAGAGAATGGAGATGTGATGAAACTGCTTTCAAAGAGAACACAACTTACCTTTTTATTTAAAAGTGTTCAAACTTGGATCCATTAATGATGAAAGTGTATTTTCTGAGGAAAATCTTAAAAAGTTGGCTGTAATATTGGTTGTATTGTATTTATAGCCCTTTTATACAAAAGTAGCCTTCTAGACTCTTCTCAGCATAAACGGCTGTCGTCTTACAGATGAAAACTAAAGAAGTGCTTCACATCAGAACTGCATTCCCACAGTATCTACAGCAACTATTCAGTAGTGACAGTTCTATTTATACTGCTAAATTGCTAATCTCTTCTGATTAGCACATCTGTAATCCAGTAATGCTCACTTTTCAGTTGAGATTAAATTCCATGATCAGCATTACAATAATAATGATGGTTTCTGTGTTTGTCCAGGGCCAGCCTCCCCCAGAGGGAGGCGAGGGTGAGAAAGAACATGCAGATGACAAGAAGCAGAAGGAGAACACGGCCTACGCTAAGAAGATGGTGCTCCGGCTGGCAGGGCTGATGGGACTTGGTGGAGCCGTTGGCATGGTGTACATATTCGGTGAGTGTGAAAACCTGGACAATCTGACAGCTTCTATGGTTAAAGGAACAACTGACCCAAAAATGAGAACACAGCCTGTTTCTACTCACACCCATGTTGATGGAAAGGTTCTCGGTTTCATGAACCATTTCAGAGGTTTCACAGCAAATCAACAACGCAGCAGCTCAGCTAAACAGCTGAGGAGGATGGGAGATTGAGTTTAAGACGTAAAAAGGAACCATAGAATTAACATAAAATGACTGCGTGCAGTTTGTCAGGTGGAAATGTTTTTAATCCTGTTAACATGCAAATACAGAAACAAATAAACAAGGATGCAAATAAGCATGGATGCAAACACAACCTTTTATGCTAATGGTAATTAATTTGGAAAATAATAATTAGATTATTGTTAATAAATTGAAAATTAGTCACAGCCCTGCTTACAAACTAAAACTTCGTGACTTCATGTGATTTTGGCCGAGTCGACCCTTTCAGTCTTCCTCAGTGAGGGGAAGAAGATGATGTTGTAAACTTTGGCTTTGATTGGTTTACTGCCCTCAGCTTCCTGTTTAGAGGCACCGCCCACAGCTGGGTGGAGCCAGCAGCTGTCAGAAGTGAGCAGCAGCCGAGAAGTCAGGCTGAAGTGAATAGAGAGGCTAAATTCATCAGTTTGTCAGGTAGAAAATAATGTGTGTGTGAATCAGGCGCAGAGTCTGAAGTTTAGTCTTCAGGCAGAAGAAGCAGGAGATGTGAGACTAAATTTTGATTTCAACTTCCTGTGAGGGACACCAGCCACGGCCCTTTTATTTTAGTTTTACTGTTCAGTAAAGATGACCTGAAGGAGTTTTGGGACATTTTTTTTCTTCTTTTTTCATCATCAGGCTGAGAGAGATGAAGCCATTCTGGATTTCCCTTCTGTTGATCCCTTTTATTCTCAGGTGGGACAACTTTGGTCCCTGAAGTTGAGGAAGTTGGTTTGTTTTTCTGTCCGGATTGTGACACACAGATAATGATGGATATATATCTTTATTGTATTATATCCCACATACTTCTGTTTCATGTCTTTCGTATCATGAAATAATTCTGCACATTATTAAATCTGATGCTCTTCATGGTTTGGAATTTAATTCTGGATTATAACCTGAAACTATGCATATCTCCATCTTTCTTCAGAGAGGTTTGTGAAATGTCTTTTTGTGTTGTCACAAGATGTGGGTGACAAATTATTACTATTAATTAATTAATTATTGGTGTTGCATAAGTGGCAAGTTGAGTCTGGGAATCTTTCATGCTTAATATGTGATAACGCTGCAGAAATTATCTCTGTTTAAAGAAAAAGCTGGAAAAATGTTTTGTGTCTTTGTCATTTGTTGTCTCTTAGTTTGAAAGCATGTTTTTAGGTCTTTATTGGGGCTTCATCTGAAAATGATTCCACTACAGATTGATTTATTACAATTGTTTTCCAATGAATGTTCAGTTTTATAAATATTGACAAGCACTGATCAGGAAATGTTTGGCTTACATTGATATCAAACTGAGAAAAAGAGACATGTTTGCTTTGTTAATCCACTTAAAGAATGAATTTAATTTCTCGTTGATCAACTAATACATACAAAGTAGCTCCAGTCTTGAAGTGAAGCTCTAGTGAACTTTCAGCACTGATAGTCTGCTTCTTCTCATAGCTTATTTTTTATTTAACAAGAGAAACCTTAAATATGTTCTTCTAATTATTAACAGTTCAGTTCCAAACAAATACAGCTGAACAATAACTTTGTTTTACTAAACTATGTCTAAAATTGGCAATATTTAGAATCAAATCAGGAACAATCTGATAAAAATATTTTAGTTTAGTACATGACAGTTTTTTGATATTCAGCTTTATGGAGACATTTTGATTGGCATAAAAATTCTCTTTTAGTCTCTGCTAAGCAAACACAAATATCTGATACCATCAAGGACAAAGATCCATAATTGGTCTACAAACAAAAGTTAAAGTTTGTAAAAGCCTGAACATTACTTTGCTTTCAGAGAATATACTGTTTTTTCACACTGCTGTCCTTCTTTTTTAGGCAGCCATTCGGTGGATGAACAAGGAAACCGGGTAAGTTTTCCTGTCAAACACACGTCATTCCTCCAGGTGTGACTCTGCACACATCACCTACCTGTCGGTGTTTGAGGGGATATCTGTTTAAAGGCACATTTACCCGTCTGTTCAGAGTCAAACTGATATTGATGAGTCCTTTGGTGCTTTATGTCGGCACACTTCAGCATGCAGCTGTGACCTTCAGCCTTCGCTTCCTTTTGATGTGTGGTGGCGTTTTGCTCACCTCACACGTTAATAGATCCTGTTCCTGTTGTAAAGGACACACATCACAGGTGACTGTGACCTGTGTCTCTGTCAGAGGTGTCGGTACGGGAGAGGAAGGAGCACACTTATCTCACCTTCACCGTCTCCCTTTGTTCATTGTCATACTGTAGAAGAAGAGGCAGCTGAGACATCAGGTCAGACCTGTGACTTCTGGAACATTAAGAACATGAAAAGAGCCACCGTCACACTCTGGTGACATCACTTCCTGTCCTGTTAAAGCACCACTGACTGATATCTCATTACAAAGATACTTCAGAATGAGCAGAGACTATGTGTCCTCTGAAGACTGACAGACTGAAGAGTTTAAAAAAAATCAAAACCAGCTGTTAGTTCAGTTAACTCGGTGTCAGAATGATCACCAGTTAGATCCCTGACCTCGACTCTGGCTCCACACAAATGTCCACTTAGACTCAAGGATGGACTGATTAGATTTTGTAACCTTTGACCACCATTAAGAATCCACCAGAGTTCACTTGGAACGTGATCCTGTCCACCAAAGGCTGCATTGTTCCCAGCGAGTGACTCTGATTTCCTTCTGGGACCCAATGAAGCAGCTGTGATGCATGACCAGCTGCAGATGAACTGACTTCTGTCTTCGTTCACTTCCTTACAGTCTCTACACACTTTTCTCACCTGGACTTCCTGCTGACAGCGTCCAGCTCCACACAAACGACACACTTCTCATGTCGCCGTGACGACCGTCTTCTGTCACCTTCAAAAGGCACACTTATGTCACCTCCTCAGCCCTGTGGGTGTGTGTGTGTGTGTGTGTGTGTGTGTGTGTGTGTGTGTGTGTGTGTGTGTGTGTGTGGGTGTGGGTGTGGGTGTGGGTGGGTGTGTGTGTGGGTGTGTGTGTGTGGGTGGGTCTGTGTGTGTGTGTGTGTGTGTGGGTGGGTGTGTGTCTGTGTGTGTGGGTGTGTGTGTCTGTGTGTGTGGGTGTGTGTGGGTGGGTGTGTGTCTGTGTGTGTGGGTGTGTGTGTGTGGGTGTGTGTGTGTGTGGGTGGGTGGGTGTCTGGGTGTGTGGGTGGGTGGGTGTCTGTGTGTGTGTGTGTGTGGGTGTGGGTGTGTGTGTGTGTGGGTGGGTGGGTGGGTGTCTGTGTGTGTGTGTGGGTGGGTGGGTGGGTGTCTGTGTGTGTGTGGGTGGGTGTCTGTGTGTGTGTGGGTGGGTGGGTGGGTGGGTGTCTGTGTGTGTGTGTGTGTGTGTGTGTGTAGGTGTGTGTGTGTGTGTGTGTAGGTGTGGGTGTGTGTGTGGGTGTGTGTCTGTGTGGGTGTGTGTGTGGGTGTGTGTCTGTGTGTGTGTCTGTGTGGGTGTGTGTGTGGGTGTGTGTGTGTGTCTGTGTGTGTGTGTCTGTGTGTGTGTGTGTGTGTGTGTAGGTGTGTGTGTGTGTGTGTGTAGGTGTGGGTGTGTGTGTGGGTGTGTGTCTGTGTGGGTGTGTGTGTGGGTGTGTGTCTGTGTGTGTGTCTGTGTGGGTGTGTGTGTGGGTGTGTGTCTGTGTGGGTGTCTGTGTGTGTGTGTAGGTGTGGGTGTGTGTGTGTGTGTGTAGGTGTGGGTGTGTGTGTGTGTGTGGGTGTCTGTGTGTGTGTGTAGGTGTGGGTGTGTGTGTGTGTGTGGGTGTGTGTCTGTGTGTGTGTGTCTGGCCTTGGCCATGTTGTTAAGTTTCTGCTTTAGTAATAAAGTTTCTACAGTTTGATTAAGTCTTATATCCAGATAACAATGCATTTCATGATATAGAACATTTTCTTCAAATTTAATATATTAAATGACTAATTACAAAAATCTATTTCTTATTGCATCTTGCAAACAAATACAACTCATATTTGATTATTTTCTCCTCCTATTTAGAGCTTCTGTGCAAATATTTAATTAAGCTTTATGACAACATATTAAATATTGCTGTATGGAGTGATTCTGGTTTGGGTGATGAAAGAGGTCCGTGGTGTTGGAGTCTGTTCAGGCTGAGGCTGTGTCTTTATTGCACCTCATCGCTCTGTATCGTTTTGCCAGCAGTGGAGGATGTAAAAGCGCTGAACTGATGCCTGTATAAATGCAGCGAGCTGATTGGTCGGACAGGATGGTGGTGCAGCGTTTTGATGACGAGATCTGTGCATCATCATGACTCAGGGCAGCTAGTAGCAGTTAGCAGCTAACTCCAGGCAGAGGATAAGATCAACAGCCGTGTAACGGAGACGGTAGATGATTGTTTTCACCATGTTGTGTCTTTGTTTAGAACGTGTCAAACGTCAGACTACATGCCTCACAAGCCTCTTTAGCATCCTATTTAAAATCTTTTATTGTGGTTGCAGTGCTGTTGCTTGATCTCTGTGTAAAAACAGCTTTTGTGTAGCTTAATAAAGACTCAGTCAGAAACGCAGGTTGGTGACAAACTCAACACAAAGCATTGTGTGACTGCAGGTGGACAACAAACACAACAACAACAGTTCTGAACATAAACAGTCACAGAAGACATTCATGCAGATCTATCTGAAACCTCTGGAGAGGATTCCATCATACAGGAACCACATCCATCCAGACATGTTTAGTTCTCCTCTGAAGGTTTGTGAGGATGTGAGAACCTGGACCTGACCTGTTCTCCATGCTGAAGACCTTTCATTCCCAGTCTCACACATTATAAACCCTCTGGCTGCGTCCTGTCTAGCCAACAGGCAGACAGAATCACTTCACAGCTGAAGCACACTTCTCCCACCTCCTCCCTACTCCTCTGCACCCCTCACCCCCGGAGGGAGGGCACACGTCCCAGCTGTCACAGGTGAAACCACGTGCCTCACAGGAAACGCTTGTCGTCAGCTTTATATCTGGTATTCAGATGTCTGTGGAGGCGATGAGGTCAGAATACGCTACAGAACCTCACAACCTCAGCCTCATTGTTCTGTTTCATTCTGTCATCAAACATGCTGCAGCCTCCGTTTCAGTCTGTGTGCCTGTCAGGAAGTCATGTACCAGATGGTACTGATGTGTCTGTAGTATGAAATAATCCTTCTTTGACTGGTGATGCTTCAGTCCTGAGGCTCCTCAGAGGACACAGAGCATCCTAAGCTGCACCGTCTCTGACATGTTAGTCACATGGTGTCGACACGGCTGCTGGTTCAGACACGTGTTCAGATGTTGTCTGATGACGTCTCACACGGAGGATGTTTCGCTTGCTGATGGATTGTCTGTCTTTTTACATCTAAGATATTAACTCGGTAGAAAACTGTGAAGACCAGATCCAGAGTTTTTGAAGAGCAAAGTCCAGTAATGTAGACTTTGTTTGATCTGCAGCAGGCGTTGGTATATATGTGCTGCTATATTTATAAAACTAACATTACTACCCTCAATACTGTTTTACTTCTTCTTCTTCTATATGTAGGGGTCATGTCTAGAGCTAAGTGTGTGTAGGACGCTACACTGCTCCATTAGGCATCACCTTTGAATATATACAGTAGGTAGGAACTGTGACACCAGGTACAGGTGTTGATGTTTTTTGACTGATATTCTAGGCTAATGTTTTTCTACTGGTGAAATGTTTGTATGGAGATTTATGGGCAAAGGTTATGGATCCTTAAAGCACATTGATGAACATTAACACTGAGCACCAGACACAAACCTCCACCAGCAGTGAACCCAATGAAACCCTATTATTTACCTAATAAGTTTAAAATGCTGAAAAAACCACAATAACAATGTCACAGGAAGTGAAAAAATGAATCCACCCCTTTACCCAGATCCACTCCAGAAATGGGTGGGTTCTTTCTTGACACATGCCCCACCCCCTCCACCGAGACTTGATGGTAATCCATCAGGAGGTTTATATGTAGCTGACCAAAAGGACCAGGCTTATCTCTTAATGGACTCTTCCCTGAATATACCCATCTATCACGTTTCATGAACACCTGTCAGCTCGTTGTTGTGTAATCCTGCTAACAGACACACTGCTGGAAACATTAACAGTAAACATGAACAGTTAACTATATTATACTATAGTCCCTCTGTGACTTTAAGTGTAGCTTTAGCCACTGCGCTACACATTTAAATGACATATTGACATCATTTGATGAGTGTTGCTTCATAAAAGCTGAAAATTTGATAATAATGTTAACAGTTGTGTCAAAGATATTAATAAATATTAAAGAATATGATTCATAGATTTAAATGGCTCATTATTTAAACAATATTTATTGGACACTGTTTAACATTATGAATCCATTTGTGTTTGATTTTGACTGTTTTCTGAGTGTTTTTTACTTTGACACTAGTTGATTAATCCGAGGTTAAACCTCGGATTAAACGTCAGACAAAATAGTCGTTAGGAACATCCCTACTCTATAATCTGAGATTGTAACATGCAATTTAAATAATGTAGTCTCTTTTTCTTTGTGGCAGAGAAACATCTCTTCAGCACCTGATCTTCTTTGTTTTTGTTTTTTTGTTGTTTTTTTAAGATAAGATATCCCTTTATTAGTCCCACAGTGGGGAAATTTACAACCGCCGGTTTTACCTTGTCCGCTCATTTTTAAAATTCTTTCTAGAGACTCAACTCAGAGAAATTGTTGTTAGTTTATCAGTCCTGTACATTACTGTATTGATTCTATCCATCTGTTAAACATCCTGGATCTTAAAGGTCTATTTTTCTGTGTCCAATGACTCATGTCTGTGTAGCGCTGTAGTTCACTGTGTTTAATATTCTTGCATTTCCTCATCACACCCTGTTTAATATTCTTGCATTTCCTCATCACACCCTGTTTAATATTCTTGCATTTCCTCATCACACCCTGTTTAATATTCTTGCATTTCCTCATCACACCCTGTTTAATATTCTTGTACTTCCTCGTCACACTGTGTGTAATATTCTAGCCTCCTTTAGTGTGTGGGAACCTGTTCCCCTCCTGCTCTCCCAGGCTGCAGCTCTTCAGTCACATCGAGGTGTCGATGAGGTTTAACGGCCTGTTTCACACCTCCGTCCACACAGAGCCATATAACACAACCTCAGCAGCTGAGCTCTGCCCCTGACATCAGTTCACCCCCGTCTGTTAGCATCTGGCCCCCTTCTAATGACTTCTTCTCACTGCTCTGTCACTTTTCATACAGCTTCTCGTTGCGTCATCCTTGTCCGTCTGTCATCTGTCTGAGCTCTGTGCAGCTGAGAAGAAAGTTTATTTTCTGTGATGTGTTTCAGCCTCTACAGACACTTCTTTAGGAGTGTTGTCTGTGTTTCAGCCTCTACAGACACTTCTTTAGGAGTGTTGTCTGTGTTTCAGCCTCTACAGACACTTCTTTAGGAGTGTTGTCTGTGTTTCAGCCTCTACAGACACTTCTTTAGGGCCGATGGATGAGGGCCTGTTTGTAGTTGGTTACTTTATCTGGATTGATTGAGGTCTTCAGGAGTTGCCCAACCTTCACTGAGTGTTTCAACCTTTATCCTTTATCCTGAACTGGACGTTGTCCCTTTTAAATAAAATAAATGACTTGTGATGTCGACGTTGTTTGTTTGATGGTTTCTTAAGTTAATTTAGGAGGTTATGTCTGTACCTGTGTCTCTGAATCTGTGTTTGTTTTGTTTATCAGCTAAATAAAAAGTTATAAACCACATCTCACAGAATTCTGTGGAGGGTTTGGGAAGTACTGGGGCACAGTTTGAAGTATAAATGAGTCTTTCCAGAGGCAAAGCAGACTCATACTGATGTCATTCATATTCACAACAGGTCTAATCACACAGACTGAGTTCAAGCATCCAGGTTGGATCAACGTTCAGGTCTTAAAAGGTGGCTAGAAAAGTCCAGCTGCATGTCTGCTCCATGGCCACCAGGTGGAGTCCTACATCAGAGCCTGACCAACCTTCCTCCTTCTCTTCTTCTTCACCTCTTTATTCATGCTTTCCTTTTCTCTTCCACGTCTCATTTTGTCTTCCTCATTCTTCGTCTCCCTTTTCCCTTCACCCGTTCTTTGTCCTTCTCTTCCTGCATCTCCTTTCTGTTCCTTTCTCTTTTTGGGGGGCTGTAACTCGTGATTTTCATCAGACCTTAGATGACTTTTATTGCTGATTATTTCTTCATGTATTAGTGTTGTATAAAAACTCCATGGTGCCACATGCTGCCCTCCAGCCTCCCATTGGTTTATCATGAGGAGCCTGTTTAACCACCAGCCATAACCAGATTGATTGGCTGTGTTTTGTCAACACATGAGGCCAGTCCTGATGTGATGTTGACATGTTTACTGTCAACATAAAGCATTGATGATTGATTATCAGCCGGCTGTTTGTACAGATTTTAATACTTTCTTCTCACCTTTCTGCCTCCCTCACAGATTCAAGATGAGTTCGACAGAGGTGAGTGTAAACTTGTTTGTTTATTCATAACATCACTGACTACGACTGATCAACGGACTTCTTTCTGTCTTATGTTCATGTTTTGTGGATTTGCTGCTCTATATTATTCTATTTATTCAAAGGTTTCATTAAGTATCTAATATATGATTATTATTGGCAACTTTAAGTCTTATTTTACAAGTTCATTTTGTTCATTTCTGCTCTGTCAGGTGTTAGTCTCTAACATACAGTAAAACATATTTGATGAAGAAGAGGAGGATGATGATTTCCTCCCTCTCTTCATCTTTGTTTTCCTTTTGTTGGCTTAACACCAGTAATGTTGTCACATGTCATAAAATGCAGTGTCTTATGGTACAAAACATGAAATGGTAGAAAGCTGCTTTAATTCCCTGACGTCAGGCACATGGACACAAACACAGCAGTTTAAACCTGGTCTGACGTTGTGATTCTGTATTATTGACTGTCCACCTGTTCAGGTTACATGTGGTGCTTGGCAGGTTTTAGTACAGCCGTGTCTTCTGGTGCCTCGGTCCAGATGAGTCCTCCTCCATCTTCTGTTGAACATGTGTTTGTATTGAGACCCTGGCAACGACGTTTGTGTTGGTGTCAGTGTTTGTCTGAATGATGGATCTGTCCATAGAGCCTCGCTGGCATTGCCAACTGCTACCAACCATCCATATGCCCCTGTCCTATCATCCATCCCCCCAAACTGCCTGTCTGACTGCCCAAACATCATGTATGCCTTTACATTCTGGTTGTTTATCCTGAAAGTCCCAGAAACAAAAAAAACAAAAACAATAAAAACTGCCCAAAATGTTTAGGAAAGTCAACAAATTTCAAAAAACGTAATGAGAAAGAACAAATGTCATCAAACAATAACTGAGACTAAATTTCCCTAAAGTATCACTGGTGTTGATCATATAATAATGGTAATGATAAGAACATTAAAAATGAAAATAAAATGATTTATTTTAGCCTAAAGTTCATCAGTTGGATGAATTTTAATCACCTAGCAGTTTAAATAGAGTTTAAGAGTTTTTAAAGTAACCAGGATATTTTTATTCAGTAGGATGAATGTTATTCTACAGCCTGATATAACGGTCATATTTATAGCACAGCAGAATACAGAGAACAATTCAGATTTTAAGCCAGTGAAGGGCGAAAAATACAAAGTAAACAATGCGCCATTTTGAAATTTGGGAACGGCACGTCCTCAAGGGCCTCCCCAGATTTCCAGGCCACGCAAGGCCCCACGGGCAGGCACAGCGGTTTTAAATCTGCAAGAACGTGGAGAACAGAAAGCATGGACGACATAAAATAACAGATAGTGAGGAAACCCACAGAAATCCCTTTCATTAGACATGTTTTAGTTTGAATTATGTATTGAAACTTGACCAAATAATAAAATGATATTTTTTAATTGAGATGCTGCATTTTGTACTAGGCTGGTAGTTGAGTGGGAGAATAGCTTTAATGTACAACATGAACATCAGTCAGTGATCCACACATTTAAAACAGATTCAGGATCAGACGTCAGATGATGCTTCTGGGATTTCTCATCGATCTGCTCCCTCTAAACGAGTTCTGATCACCTTCTTCCACTAATAATCTCTTCATCAATAACCCTCTCCCCCAGAGGTCCCGTGTCTCCAGCCTGTCTCCCCCCCTCCTGTATCCACCCCTCACCCCTCCATCCATCATAAAAAGCCCCTGAGGTCCACTTTGTCCTCATCTGACTACAAAACTCCATCTCTTCTTCCCTCCCTCTGTCTGTAACTTTATTACGGCCTCTTCTCTATCTAAGGCTTTTCGTCCTCCTGTCTGTCTCTCCATCTGTCTGTCTGTTTCATCCTCCTGTCTGTCTGTCCATCTGTCTCCATCTCTGTCCTGGTTTCTGGTCCTTGAGGTCCACAGCTCATAAAGCTGCTGCGTTGTTTACAGCTGGCAGCCTGTTAGTTTTAGACGTGTGGATGGGATGAATGACAGCAGGATGGATGGATGGGCCGTTGTGTTCATGCATAGATTGATTGGTTGATTGATGAACAGAAGGAGGGATGTGGCTGCAGGCGGGACTGGGCCTCCAGGACACTGAGGTATTGATGAAGGGATTATTGGTATCAGCCGGCGATCAGAACACACACACACACTCTCACACACTCACACACACACACACACACACACACACACTCACACACACTCTCACACACACACTCACACACACACTCACACACACACACACACACACACACTCACACACACTCTCACACACACACTCACACACACACACTCTCACACACACTCACACACACTCACACTCAGACACACACACTCACACACACACACTCACACTCACACACACACACTCTCACACACACTCACACACACTCTCACACACACACACTCACACACACACTCACACACACTCACACACACTCTCACACACACACACTCACGCACACTCTCACACACACTCACACACACTCACACTCAGACACACACACTCACACTCACACACACACACTCACACACACACACTCTCACACACACTCACACACACTCTCACACACACTCTCACACACACTCACACACACACACTCTCACACACACTCACACACACTCACACTCAGACACACACACTCACACTCACACACACACACTCACACACACACACTCTCACACACACTCACACACACACTCTCACACACACTCACACACACACACTCACACACACACTCTCACACACACTCACACTCAGACACACACACTCACACTCAGACACACACACACACACTCTCACACACACTCACACACACACACACTCACACACACACACACACACACTCACACACACACACTCTCACACACACTCACACTCAGACACACACACACACACTCAGTCACACACACTCACACACACACACACACACTCACACACACACACTCACACACACACTCTCACACACACTCACACACACACACTCACACACACACTCTCACACACACTCACACTCAGACACACACACTCTCACACAGTATGAATGAATTAAGCCACCACTGTACTCCGTTACACCTGCTGTTGATCTAACTTGTCAGTATCAGAAAATCAAAAATCAAAACAAAATCTTTATTTATTGCGGCTGTTAGTTGTTCATATTGTCATCTCACATAAATAAACTGCGATGCCACAACAGGTAACTGACACTTGTAACACTTTAAGAGTTGTTACAAAGACACACACAGGCAGGAGAACAGGAAGTATATTAAAATGGGGTCAAGTTTTGTTGAAATTCATCAGCTGTTATAAGGACATGAGTCAATTAGATACGTTTGTCAGGATGGAGACTCTTTACATTACAAGTGTACATGAGGCAGTTTAATCCTATAATAATACAACATGAATAAAAAATTCCTGGATCCAGACGGTGATCAAGATCACCACCAAAATCGAATCCATTCTTCCTCGAGCCACTTCTAACATCTCCTGCAAATTTCATCAAAATCTGTTGGTTAGTTTTTCTTTTATCCTGTTAACAACAAACGAACCAACAAACGCCGGCAAAAACATAAGCTCCTCCCTTGGCGGAGGTAAATCTTTTTGTTTGTTTCTTTTTGTTGTCAGTGTTTGACAGTGTTTGACAAACAGAGACACAGACAGACACATGGTCACATGGTCATCACATCACCACATGATTATTACATCATCACATATTGATTTCAGTGAGAGGTGATAAATAATATTGACTCAAACATAGCTCAGGTCTGAACGCCCCTCTACACATTTCCTATCATCCCTCTTCAGAGTAAGGAGGGCCAATCCTGACCTCAGGGACTGGGGCCAAATATTCCCTGATGAGCTTAGGGACCAGGGTAAAAGTTCATGATCCCTCTGGGAGTGAATGTGGATAACACTGCTATTTCATCTCCTCCATCCTCTCCTCCTCCTCCTGCTTCACGATCTGTCTTCATCCTTCCTCTTCTCCTCCATCCTGCCT
>CM075192.1:30799693-30802193 GCA_037577475.1 Chaunax sp. Z400
GGACCGCCCACTGAAAACATGTGAGCCTGTGCTACAGCAGCACAACAAAAACCCTTCTTCATGCTGCCTGAAACCACAACAGCACTGTGATGTAAGAGGTCTGGTCATTATGATGCAAGGTGTGAACTGAAGGCTCAGAGCAGTACAGTTGTGATTGGATCAGATGTTAATGCCAGTCACTTCCACTCCTCCATCCTCCCCCATAGTCACCAGCTCTCCTCCATCCCCATTCCCAGTCATTAACATAATAAAAGCCTGCTTTAATCCCCTCCACACACGTTCACATCACAGAAGGCATTCACACATACAGGATGACATCATCGGCATATACGACATACCACACACACATAATCAGCCCATGTCATCTCATTCCTCACAACACACATACAGCTTGAGGAGAACCGGAGCTCCAGTGTAGAACATACAGCTTGAGGAGAACCGGAGCTCCAGTGTAGAACATACAGCTTGAGGAGAACCGGAGCTCCAGTGTAGAACATACAGCTTGAGGAGAACCGGAGCTCCAGTGTAGAACATACAGCTTGAGGAGAACCGGAGCTCCAGTGTAGAACATACAGCTTGAGGAGAACCAGAGCTCCAGTGTAGAACATACAGCTTGAGGAGAACCGGAGCTCCAGTGTAGAACATACAGCTTGAGGAGAACCAGAGCTCCAGTGTAGAACATACAGCTTGAGGAGAACCAGAGCTCCAGACGATTAAAGGACAAAACATCTTCACTTCATATGTACATCAGAAGTTAATGCTCTAAGTATCCCAGTCCCATTCCCAGTACCGCCCACTAACATCTGGCTGTGGTGGATAGTGGGAAAGACTACATTCGTCACCAGGTCAGATTGCTGATTGGAAAAGAACAACTGGGTTGAAACGAATTTTTTTCCCTCTTTTCCAGCACGATTTAATGATCTGAGCTGAAGTTCCAGATGTTGGTCGGTTTTCTGTTCAGGCAGAGCTGAAACACTATTCACTGAAGTTTATATATAGAGCTGTCATTTTAAGGGTTTTAATGTGGTAATTCTGTTTCCTTAAAAGATCAAGTCAGACATCAGCCCATCAGCGGATTTGACTCTGTTCATGCTCACAACCTGTTTTTAGTTGTGTGGCTGTGTTTCTGGCCTCGGTTGTGTGTCTGTATTAAGTATCTGTCTGGTTGTGTGTCTGTGTGTGTCTGTATTAAGTATCTGTCTGATTGTGTGTCTGTATTAAGTATCTGTCTGGTTGTGTGTCTGTATTAAGTATCTGTCTGGTTGTGTGTCTGTATTAAGTATCTGTCTGATTGTGTGTCTGTATTAAGTATCTGTCTGGTTGTGTGTCTGTATTAAGTATCTGTCTGGTTGTGTGTCTGTATTAAGTATCTGTCTGGTTGTGTGTCTGTATTAAGTATCTGTCTGGTTGTGTGTCTGTATTAAGTATCTGTCTGGTTGTGTGTCTGTATTAAGTATCTGTCTGGTTGTGTGTCTGTATTAAGTATCTGTCTGGTTGTGTGTCTGTATTAAGTATCTGTCTGGTTGTGTGTCTGTATTAAGTATCTGTCTGGTTGTGTGTCTGTATTAAGTATTTTTAGACGGCTCACAGTTGCTGATGAAATAAATCAAACCTGTTTATTTTGTGTGTCTGTTCATCCGTCCTCTCTGACCTCTGATCTGTATTTACCCCCATCACATACACACGTATATACATTTTGTCACATGAGTGAAAATGTCAGCGTGTCATCACAGGAGCACTGAAACAGATGGCCTCTGCTTCCTGCTCCAGCATGCTGCTATGAACTCTGGGGTCTGGAGTCCCCTGGGACCAGAGCTTGCTATCTCCAGCGGGTGTTTAGAGAGAGATGGACAACTAGAGAGAGGCACGTGTGTATCTTGTTAATGTGCTCCTCTTTGCAGTAATGAGCCTGCGGCCCCATGGGAAACGAAGTCTTTATTATTATTAGTCATTAGGGTGTTGACAGCTGGAGGCGTTATTAGCGAGGCTCCTATCAGCAGCTCGTCTCTCTGCCTCATTGATCGCTTTGGAGGCTGCAGGTCAAACCAGGTGACTCCAGAGATCATCACACCGATAAACAGCTGGTTCATCTGAGCCTTCAGGCACAAAAACATAATAGAACTTTAATGCTAATGTAAAATATCAACCATGTTTATGTTGTAGTTGAGATGAAGTCAGCATCTGTTTGGTCCTCCCATTAATATCCACGTTTTCTATCTTGACTGTTTGTCCAGACAGCCTCATTAAGCTGCTCAGATGCTATCATCTGTTAGCGATGGCGTCTCCTGAGGGAGTTGTAGTTTTTAGGACCTATGAAAACTACAGCTGTGCTCTCTCTGGTTCACCTCTGTGTTAAAAGTGATCTAACAACTTCACACAATCTCACCTTGATTGTTTTATTGTTGAACTCATCTGTTAATTACAGTTATATTATTTTGTATGGATGTTCCACTACCTCTGCTTTTTCTCTTTGATTTTAACATTCTTTGTATGTCCTTAA
>CM075192.1:30809693-30817193 GCA_037577475.1 Chaunax sp. Z400
CTTCCTTCTGTCCCCCTCCAACTGTCATCTCTGTATTATTGAGCAGCAGTCTGGAGGTTTTTGAGGAGCTGTTTAACCTACTTCCCAGAAAGACGACACACTTATCATCTCATCTCCACAACGCCAGACAGACCTGAAAGCAACAGATGCTGAGAGAGAGTTATGAATCGAACCCGAACCCTTAGGCTGAGAAACGCTGCATATGTCAGGAGAAAGTTAGGAAATCAAATAAAAAATGTTTTTATTGTGATCATGGATGTGCATTTTCTGCCATCTATAATCCAGATTAGGGACAGATGATGATGTTCCTTCTCCTTCATTTACTCGTCTTCAGTTAGAACCATTAGTCAAACACATTTATGACCTTAATTATGTAAATATATATTTTTGGGGCCAAGCGTGAAACGAGCCACTTATTAACAACACTGTTAGTGGAAAAAATGTTTATTTAAAGAATCTGAAACAAATCAGCAAGAAGACAAAACACAGTTTATTTATTTAATCTGATTCTAAACATGGGAATAAATGAATAACTTCACATATCTGTGTATTTATCATCAAGACGGTGAATGTTTCCTATCAGATTAATTGTTTACAAAGTCCTGGTCTGCTTCACACCTCCTCCCCCCCCCCCCCCCCCCCTGAACCCACCACGCACGTATGGTCATCTGTTTAAATCCCAGTACCATCATCAGACTGGTCTCCATCGGTCCCGGTCCGGCTACGCTCACCGGGAGGCTGCTGAGCTCATGGTTCTGGTCCCAGATCCGGTTCTGGTTCTCCTTCTGGCTCCGCTCTGAGATTTTAAATAGAGAGATGACGTTCCTAAAGCCAAACGGCAGCGTCGGCGTCTATGTGATGTTTTCCACATGCAGCACTTTGTAAACAGCATAACAATCCTTTTCCTTCCCTGTTACACGGTGTTTGATCTCATCCTCTGGGTGATGCAGAAATGACTCGTCTCTGATGACAGCAGGTGGAACCAGTAGAGAAAGACTTCAGACTGACCGTCTTATCATTTCTTCAGACAGCTTTTCCTCTTCTAACTACCTTTTTCTCTCATCAGTGGAATCGTCCCAATAAAATCTAAATATAGATTTTAGATGATAAACTAACAGTTTTAATTTAGGATGTCCTGTTTTATTTTCTACGGATGTTCTGTCTACCAGCTGTTTTATTTTCTGACATCTTTCCAAACATCTAAACAACATTAATTTGACCCTTAAACCTGACAACATGCTGCTATTGTTCGCTGCCCTGCATCTGAAAGGATCAGACGTCTGATTGTTTGTTGGCTGAAGCTCAACAGTTGGATTAACTGTCTTCAAACTCTGATGTTTGTAGAAGGACCTGCTGTTCATATCGAGTTTACTGTCATCTGGTCATAAAGATCCATCTTATGTTTATTTATTATAGACACCACACATACTGCACACTACACTACACACTGCTACACACTACACATGAGTTTTCAGCTGTAGATGTTATCAGAATTTACACTCAGGGATTTAAAAACACACCACTGTGTTCAAATAAAGGCCTTTTAACTTTTTGAACTACCTTGATGGACCTGGATAATTTTTGGTGCTTTTTTTGGTCATGATTCTTCTGCCTTCTTTTGTTTACACCACTCTGTTTATTTACTAGGTTGCTTTGGTTGTTTGTGTCACATAAAACAAAATAAACATCATAAATGTCTCAGGAGACCCACCATCAGTAATCAGTGTGTCGCCCGTCAGCATCGATTCCAGCAGTAATCCTCCTCCTCATGGACTGGTGTGACGTCATCCTGAGGGATGATGTGAGGGATGACGTCATCCTGATGATTCTGGGCTGTGGTCAAACAGGGCGTGGTCTATCTGTCCTCGGTCTTAGAGTGGCTTAGTTTGACCAGGGCCTGGTTTCTTTTTGGGCTGCTCTGCATCTGAAGCAGGACTTTGACTTTCCTTTTTGGACGTAGTGACATCTCTGCTGTCGCTGAAGCAGCGTCTTCCTCCTGTTTCTGATCTCCACACAGAGCCACAGATGGCTGCTGTCAATAACATCATTTCATACAAAGAACAGAGGGTTGTCGGGGCGTGACCCTCCATCGATATGTGTGTGAATGAGTGCAAACCTGCAGAGTTAACCACGCCCTCCTGGAACACGTCTGGTTTTACTTCATTTATTACAGTAATAGAATGAACCAGCTGGATTCAACATGACTAACTTGTCAGAACATTACATATTAAAGCGACGCAGAGTGACCCGTGGTGGCGTTTCATGATTTGATGGCATACAGACAGGAGTTGTCAAGCTACGGTAGCCTGGATGTGTCAAACTGTGTAATATGTGTAATCTGTTGACACGCCAACAATAAAAAGAGGAGAGTCGCATAACGTTTCTTCTTCACCAGACAAACAGCCTTACGGCGTTCTCCTAAACACCTGAAGAAGATGAGGACTTTTCTAATAAGAGCTAAAACAAACCTACAGTGACTCCATACATCTCATCAACCTGAGATCTGACATCCACCCAAAAACAACTTTATTTAGACCCTTTTTGAGCTTAAATTCTCGCCGTAGCCTCTGAGGTAAGAGTTTTAGCTCACATCCTGTCTGGAATGTGCAGCAGGTAAATTCTGATGAAATCATAGGTTCTAGCCCTGCATGTAGACGCCTTTGAGCTCAGACCTCAGCACCTCCGGGTGCCGCTGAAGCTTTGACACCCATGTTAAAGACGAACATGGATGAGCCGTTTTTCTGAAAGCTTAGAAGCACAGTGAAATGGAGCAGAACCACCAGATATCACTGGGGGCAGTGGAGCCATAATAAGTAAGAAAAACTTCATCCACACGTCGCGATGCATTTAATGACCTCAGACATCATCAGAAAGTTCATCGCTGCTTCTGGTTCTGCAGCGTTTTATTTACTACGGCCGTCATGTTTGTTGTTGTCAAACCTTGGATTATTGCCTGCCATCGAGGAGAGGAAGTGATGTCATCATTTAGTGATGTCATCATTAAGGATGGGTGATCTGTGTAAGTCTGTGGCCGTTGACAGATACACCGGTAGATGGAGGATAAACCAGCCTGAACAGACGTGTGTAGGACTGTTGGGTAGAGGTATGTCTCTACTGTTGGTTGGTTGGAACATTTAAAAGATGATTTAAAAGAAATAAAATCATAGCTCTTGTTTCATAGCTTTCACACACACACACTCTCACACACACACACACACCTTCACAGACACACACACCTTCACAGACACACACACACTCACAGACACACACACACACACACACACACACACACACACACACACACACACCTTCACAGACACACACACACACACACACTCTCACACACACACACACACCTTCACAGACACACACACACACACACACTCTCACACACACACACACCCTCACAGACACACACTCACACACACACACACACACACACACACACACCCTCACAGACACACACTCACACACACACACACACCCTCACACACACACACTCTCACACACACACACACTCTCACACACACACACACTCTCACACACACACACACACACACACACACCCTCACACACACACTCTCACACACACACACACTCTCACACTCACACACACACACACACCCTCACACACACACACTCTCACACACACACTCACACACACACACACCCTCACACACACACACTCACACACACACACACACCCTCACACACACACACTCTCACACACACACACACCCTCACACACACACACTCTCACACACACACACACACTCACACACACACACACACTCTCACACACACACACACTCTCACACACTCACACACACACACACCCTCACACACACACACTCTCACACACACACACTCTCACACACACACACACACACACACTCACACACACACACCCTCACACTCACACACACACACCCTCACACACCCTCACACACACACACTCTCCCCCCTCCCCTCCCCCACAGCTGGCTCAGCAGCAGTATTTGGGGGAGTGGGCGGGGCACCAGATGAGGCTGGTGATGAAGACGAGCAGCGTCCCTCTCCATCTGTCTCACACACACACTGATAGTCACCAGCTGGAGTCACCAGAGAAAGTGTGTGTTTGTTGTGTAGCTTCTAATTTGAACATTAAGATAAGAACAAAGTTTCTTATTTGATTAGAGGGTCAGCTGGATGGGTCACTCAGCTTATGATTGGTTAGAGGAGGGACAATTAAACACACAGCAAACATTAAATGTTTGTTTGTTTTTAATTTGACAGGTCGTATTTATCCTAAGATGAATGATAAGAAATTGTTTTGTGTCGACTCATCCAGGACTGTTCCCAGTTCATGTGGTGGATTTTCATATAAACGTCCTGTAGCCAACTAGTAAAAATATTGATTGTAATATTATAACAACTTGAATGTATGATTAATTAGCTCTTTGTAAAAATATATTAAATGAGGAAAAGTTTAAACGACGACTGTAATATTTTTATATATCTGTAATGAATATTAATACTTTCTTATGGATGTTTCAGTATCTTTAAGTGGATTTTTTTTTAGCTCTGATACTGAATCAGACTTTGACACTTTTCATGTAGAACATATAACCTCTACATGTGATGGTTTATATTAACACCACAGAATCAACATCTAGTAGGAAGAAAATTCAACCTCTGAAATATTTTATTTGTGTTCATATGAAATAATGTCAATCTTAGTCTCTCCGTGAGAGCCTGTTGTCTAACATCTGGCCCTGTCCCTCTCTGACAGGACGTGTCATGTCTGAACCGGGACACCAGTAAGGTGATCGTGGTGGACTGTAAGCGGGAGGCGTTCAGCCTGCAGCCCTTTAACGGCATGGCTCTGAAGAAATGGGACGGAAACTCAGAGGACCGAACGCTCTACGACCTCGCCAACTTCCTGAAGAGTGAGTCACCGTACGCGGCGTTCAGCCATCGTCCTGTCTGTGCTCCTTCCTCTCTTAGTCCCACCTCCAACAAGAAGGTTATGTTTTCATCGTCGCTCCAAATTTAATGGCTTCTTTCATGACCCAGGTCCAGTCCTTCCACCAGGTTTATGGAAACCGGTCCAGTAGTTCTTGTTTAATCCTGCAGACACACAAACTCTAGTGGCTCTTAGAGAACACAAAACATTTCCTGGACCTGCTCCTTGATCCGAATCACCTCTTCCCCGTTCAAGGACCACCTCATTGAACTCCATTAATTAGTTTTGAGATAACCTGATGAAAACATGACCTCCTTGGTTAACCTCCAGCTCCTCTACAGGACGGTGTCCAGTTCATCACCACAGATCAGGTCTGCACACAGTTCATGAACCTGATGTTTGATGATCTGATGTTTCTCCTGTTCTGAGTTCTAATTCTTGTGACAGAGACCTTTGCTATCATGAAGCATGTAAATATTGTTGTTGGTTGACGATGTTTCCAACACGTGCTGCTGTTTGACTGCCTGTCCTGTCAGCCATCGCTCTGAGCGGTGTGGACGACGTCCGTACTGTGCTGGAGAACTACGCTCTGGAGGACGACCCCATCGAGGCCTTCAAACGCAGACAGGCTCAGCTGGCACAGGTGGGTGGAGGAATCGAACACACCCTGCTTTTATTTGTCTGGGCTGTCTGTGATGTGATTGGTTGATTTGTCCGTCTCACAGGAGGAGGAGCAGCGTCTGGCTGAGCTCTCCCAGCAGAAGAAACAGGGACTCTCTCTCGGCTCCATCACTTCACGGTTCTGGCGCTCCAAGCAGCAGTGAGCCCCGCCCCCCTGGGATACTTCCACCAATCGCAGCCTGCCTCACCATCTGCGTCGAGGTGAAGGGAGGAGCCAGGAGTGAAGACCTGTGTACTGTAGCTGAGTCCAACCAAAAGCAACCAATCATGTCTCAGTGGGCGGGTCTGCGGTGCAAGAATATTGCACCAATGAGAGGCACTCCTGTTTTTTTGGAGGCGAGGCATCTGAGGCCCCTCCCATGCTCATCTTGGTGCGTCTCAAGCTGCTGATTGGTTAAAAGAAGACGAGGATCAGGTCAGGTTAAACTCTTGTTGATGATGTTTGGAGGCTGATCTGAGATCAGTGCTGCTGTCACCACTCAGGTTCTGACCTGAGATCAGCAGGCTGTACACCTTCACCATGTGTTTGATTTTATTCTATTCCTCTGAGTGGGACTGACAGGCTGCGGGACACGTTCAGATCATTCATATTAAAGTAGGCGGAGAATCGTATACTGAGAGTTTATGAAATATGTCTGGCGGTGGGGGCGGAGTCACAGACACCATACAGACTGGATCTGCAGCTGAACCACTGGTGGACAGTAAGTTAATAATGGAACCTTCCGGCTTCCTGTTTATATATTTCATTTACGTGTCAGTTCAAAGATGAGTGTGATGTCATTCTTTCTTATTGTCAACAAATCTCATAAATGACTCAAACCAACACGTGTGTAGTTTCTGACTTAACGGTTCTGTTTACATTCACACCACCAAGAGTCAACAACAAATAATCAACAAACAAAAAGGAAATGGTGCATTTGTTGGGACTATTTTCAGCGGCGGATTAATCCACATTTGGTTGTATTTGTGGCAGCAGGATGGTGTGACAGTCAAAATAAACTAGTGACAATAAATAAACGACGTCAGTCATCTGCTCATCTCAGACCTCCTGATGTGTCTCTACACGACTGATTGGATCTCATTTCAAAGCTTTATACACAAATAACTCTTTAAATCACAAACAGATGTTTTAACACAAAGAAAGAAAAGCGTGAATGTTTATTTTCAACGTTATTAGAAATGTGTCTGAAACAGATTCTCACACGGTAGATGAAGTTTCTCCAAACGCAACGACTCAATCATTTATTTAATGGCGTTTTCAAAGAATGAGGTCTTTAATATCTGATGTATTGATCTGCTTAAACTGATCTTGTATGATTGGTCATTGCAAACAGCTGATCGATAGATGAATGCCATCAATCCTGAGAAACAAATTTGAATTCTTTTGCTTCCAGCTGCAGAAACAGGAGAGTTACTGTTTCAACTTGTTCAGTCGTCTTTGGTTTGTTTCCAAAATGCAGTTTCTGAGGTTGTAACATGGTTTTATTGTCTCTAATTTATTTTCAACAAAGACTTTGGCAGCTCCGTGTTTTTGGTTGGGCTGAACATTAGTTCTGCATTATTTCTGCAAGTGTTCTTCATTTAGAGGGTCTTTAGAGCAGGTCAACGACCCCTTATGGTGAGACTTTGGGGCAAAACTGAACTAAAACCCTTCGTGTCCCTCTGACAGTGTGGCTGATTATTGATCAACTATAGATATTATCGACTATAGATGGGTCTCAGGACAGGTTACAGAGCTGACATGAGTTTAAACTGGTCTGATCCTCCACCATTCTCACTTTGTTCATGCTGGAAGGATTCATTTTGTCAGAGTATGGAAGCCTGGTTGTGCCTTAAAAAAAAAGACAAAGAAAGCATTCAAATGATTAAACAAA
>CM075192.1:30822193-30824693 GCA_037577475.1 Chaunax sp. Z400
GATGGATTGTAACTAAGTACATTTACTCAAGTACTGTTCAGCCATACAGTAGTCTACCTTAGAGAGTAAAGTATTAGAGTATTTTATACTAATTAACATTCTTCCAGTAAATGTTTAGGTGACGTCACAGGTTTAATACAAACTATTGATTATAGAAACATTAAAGTAATCATAAATAAGTAATTGTAATGGAGTATTATTACTGTAAGCAGGAGTTCCATCAACTTTAGTTTCTGGAGCATAAAAAAAGCTAATTAATATTTTCTCACAAATATTTCTACACACATCAGTCAAAGATGAAGTGGAGCTTTTTGTGGTTTAGGGATTTTTGTGGTTTTTATTTTTTCGTTACCATGGTTACAGGTTTAATTTAGCCTCATTCTGTTCCTACTGGAGAGATTGTCTTCTGATATTCTGAGAATTTGATCTTTTTATGTATTTGATCTTCAAAATGTAACTTTTTCTCATATGCAGTGATCTGAAAAATAAAAATTAAGTTTAGACATTTATTATTATTTTATCTACTATTTTGCTTAAATATTCTATGTGAACCCAAGTCTTTGGTAAAATAATTCACCCACAAGTAAAGGTGTGTTTTCACAAGACATCTGAAGGTTTTAAGGTTTGGTTTAAATAATTCCTTTACTTTATTTTGGTTTATTACCTTCTATCCAAGCACCTTTAAAAGTGACTTTAATGAGTCTGAGAAAAAAAGCTGGATTGTTTCTGTTGAAGCTCTTTCCATGTGTTAATGTGTGTTAATGTGTGTTAATGTGGTTTCAGTCAGTTTCCCACCTGACAGGGATTCTGGAGTCCTGAAGGTGTGAACCTGGGAACAATGAAGTTCCACCATTTGCTCTCCAGCAGCTCAGGGATGTTTAGCTGTCAGATGCTAACAGCAGGCTAGCACAACCAACAGACTGCAGGGACTGAAAACTAACACAACCAACACCACCAGCCCCATCATCACCACCAGCCCCATCATCACCACCAGCCCCATCATCACCACCAGCCCCACTAACACCACCAGCCCCACTAACACCACCAGCACCACTAACACCACCAGCCCCATCATCACCACCAGCCCCATCATCACCACCAGCCCCATCATCACCACCAGCCCCACTAACACCACCAGCACCACTAACACCACCAGCCCCACTAACACCACCAGCACCACTAACACCACCAGCCCCACTAACACCACCAACACCACCAGCACCACTAACACCACCAGCCCCATCATCACCACCAGCCCCACTAACACCACCAGCACCACTAACACCACCAGCCCCACTAACACCACCAGCACCACTAACACCACCAGCACCACTAACACCACCAGCACCATCATCACCACCAGCCCCACTAACACCACCAGCCCCACTAACACCACCAACCCCACTAACACCACCAACCCCACTAACACCACCAACCCCACTAACACCACCAGCACCACCAGCCTCATCATCACCACCAGCACCACCAGCCCCATCATCACCACCAGCACCACCAGCACCATCATCACCACCGGCCTCATCATCACCACCAGCACCACCAGCCCCATCATCACCACCAGCACCACCAGCACCATCATCACCACCGGCCCCACTAACACCACCAGCCCCACTAACACCACCAGCCCCACTAACACCACCAGCACCACTAACACCACCAGCACCATCATCACCACCAGCCCCACTAACACCACCAGCCCCACTAACACCACCAGCCCCACTAACACCACCAACCCCACTAACACCACCAACCCCACTAACACCACCAGCACCACTAACACCACCAGCACCACCAGCCCCATCATCACCACCAGCACCACCAGCACCATCATCACCACCAGCCCCACTAACACCACCAACCCCACTAACACCACCAGCACCACTAACACCACCAGCACCACCAGCCTCATCATCACCACCAGCACCACCAGCACCATCATCACCACCAGCCCCACTAACACCACCAGCCTCACTAACACCACCAACCCCACCAGCACCACTAACACCACCAGCAACGACACAGTGTTAAAGATAGACTAATTTCATTTGAACCATCCTGTTTATTTAATTAAAAAATTTGAATAAATTAAATGTTAAATTTTACTTTAATATAAGCTCATAAAATCTATAATTTAGTGAAATCCCTGTTTATTTATTTGAATATAAAAACAGGAAATGTGAAATCTGTCTTTTTAAGAATATAGCAAAGCTTTTAAAAATCATTTTAAAATGTTTGTAAATATTATCATCAATAAAACTGAGTTAAGTCTTTCTCTGAATGAACCTGTGCTGCTGGCAGCCAATCATCTTTCACCTTCTGTCTACAGGTGAGGACGACATACCATAGGTTAAACCTAAGATAGGTTTATAACTGATCAGTAATCTATTAATGTCTCTTATCATTCTATAGAAGTAATGACTCAGAATCACTTAATTTCATACAAGTCTAAAAGATTTATATCAAATTCCATACATGTAAACAC
>CM075192.1:30829693-30869693 GCA_037577475.1 Chaunax sp. Z400
AGACCAGTGGCTCCAGACCAGTGGCTCCAGATTAGTGGATCCAGATTTTTAGTTGGAGCCACACAAAACGAGACACACTCAGATACCAACTCCCTAAATATGCCTGATTTTTTATTCATCAAGATCCAAACATTATTACCTGAGAAATTTAAAAAAATAAATCCTGGATCCGCCCCTTTATCTGGATCTACACAAAAACTTAATAGTGTCTATTCTGGCCCAGGATCACCCCGTTAAGTTTACTGGAAATCTGTTGAATAGCTTTTGTTTAAACAAACAAACAAACAAACAAACAAACAAACAAACAGGTGAAACCATAACCTCCTTATTAAAAACTGACCAAAGCTTTTGCTGAGTATCTTCCTCCACCTGTCAGTAGGTGTGTGTTTGTGTGTCGCTTAAGATTTACATCATGTTTAACAGAATGAACACAACCCTCTCCAGCATTTATCTATTATTTATTGATTATCTATTATTTATTGATTATTCAATATCACCAAGAACCAGTTCACTGATCTCTCCAGTTTAAACATGAACTATTCCACTCATGTCTTTATTACTTTTGTTTTACTACAGAAATCTCCAAAAACAAATAATGTTAATATTTGTAAATGTGATCTAGCAGATGTTTGTATTATTATTAACATATATGTTGTCTTTGTTTGTTGTTCAGATAAACAGATAAACATCTGTTGTGTATTATGTCTGTTTTCTAGGAGTTGATGTTTTTGTCTGCAGGTAAATAGTGATTATAAGAAATTCAGGTTTTTAACTTGAATCAAACGGCAGCAGGTGATTCAACCCTGACATTTAATCCAGATTTAATCCAGGTTTTATTCTGGTTTAATTCTCCGGGTTTGACCAGAGGGAGGCAGTAAAAGGAGCGTTTGGCTGCTGTCGCCTGACAGTTTGTTTAATTGCCCTGCTGTAATTGCCCCTTCAGTGGTACAAGCGAATCAAAGCAGAGACCCCTGTTAGCACCCCCCACCCCCACCCCCCGCACAGACCCTCCTTGGCACCCCACACTGTAAGAAATGCCCCCCTCTCCTCCTTGACTTTACAGTTCCTTTTACAGTCTCTCTTATGTTCCACAGATTTTCTGCAGAATCATGCAGGGACGTTTCTCTGACGCTTCCTGTTCCTCATGTTCAGACAGAGAACCAGCTGAGAACAGCTGAAGGAACCCGTCCCGGCTCTCTGTCAGCGCTGATGGGAATCTGCGGTAAAACCCCGGTTCATGTCGCTCCTCCTGTTTGACGGGAAGTTTCCCTCGTCGGATTTTTGTTTTCTGGTGTTTGAGGAAAAAGGTTCGGTTTGACTTCAAGGTTCCAGCAGACTTGTTCTTCAGGTGAATATTTTTTGCAGCGCCCCCCTTCCCTCCCACTCTCCTCCACCTCCTCCTCCTCGGTTCCTCCTCCTTGGTATAAAGCGGAGGTGTGACCGCTGCAGCCACAGTTCAGATTTCTGCGGCCGAACGGACTTTTACCGGTCTGTTTTCTTTTTCTCCGTCCTGCCCGCTGAGCCTCACACCGACATAAGTCTGCTTTATTAGGAGCGTGTTTTACTTTTGTTTCTTCTGACCTTCTTCGTTTCTTTAGGACCCTTTTGGATTTTACGCATTTATAAAGCCTCGTGCGCTTTCTGCTTGGACACTCCGTGCCGACATGGCGCGATTGTTACTGTCGTGTCTCCTGCTGTTTGGAGCAGCGCAGACGGTGAGTGGCACTGACAGCACACCGGCAGAGAACGAGCCGCGGTGGTTTTTTCTTCTGCTGCTGGTTTCAGGGGAGCTTTGGAGATGTGCGCTTTTACGCGCAGCGCGCAGAGCTCCTCTGACAGTTTTAGCCTATTTAATTTCCTAGGTTTATTTAATTTCTTAGTTTTACTTCATTTCTTACAGTTTTACTTTATTTCTCACAGTTTTACTTTATTTCTCACAGTTTTACTTCATTACAGTTTTACTTTATTTCTTACAGTTTTACTTTATTTCTCACAGTTTTACTTCATTTCTTACAGTTTTACTTTATTTCTCACAGTTTTACTTTATTTCTCACAGTTTTACTTCATTACAGTTTTACTTTATTTCTCACAGTTTTACTTTATTTCTCACAGTTTTACTTCATTACAGTTTTACTTTATTTCTCACAGTTTTACTTTATTTCTCACAGATTTACTCCATTTCTTACAGATTTACTCCATTTCTTACAGTTTTACTCCATTTCTTACAGTTTTACTCCATTTCTTACAGTTTTACTCCATTTCTTACAGTTTTACCTCATCTCTTACCTCATTTAACGGTTTTACTTCATTTCTGCAGGACTTAAATAACTTACATTTTGATTTCACATATTGATGAATATCTAATTAGATAGTGAAATGGGCACAAATATGATGACTGTCTGCAGAAAGAAAATGAGAACAGCTGCGTAACGTTTCCAGCAATGACTGGACTGTGTGTCCGTTCATGTTTGTGTTTTTATTGTTGTGCCTCCTCTGTCATATCTCTACATTATTTAGTCGTATCAGTTGGTTTTTAGTTTTCCTCCCAGTGTTTGAACCCTCTCTCCCCCTCTGTCGCCCCTCAGTCCCTCTCCTCTGGGGTCTTCGAGCTGAAGATCGACTCCTTCACCAGCTCCCGCAGCGTCTGTCGCTCCCATTCCCTGGACTGCCAGATATTTTTCCGCGTGTGCCTCAAACACTCACAGGACGTCATCAACCCGGAGCCGCCGTGCACATACGGCACCGCGCTCACAGAGATTTTCGGCGCCGACTCCAACTCGATCTCCGGGAGCGCGCCCATCAGGGTGCCCTTTCACTTCAAGTGGCCGGTAGGTGACGGAACTCCCACGGATTTCATTTCAGAAGTTTTCACAGCTCCAGCAAATAATCCAGTCAAATTATGAACCAACTCAGCCTCGTTTCCAGATTCTTATGAATTTCTGTCACTTTTCACACATAAATAATTCAGAAGGATGAAACTAAACCATGAAAACAAAACCAAATCGCTGCCTGCAGGAATGAACACACATCCATCCATTAAATGTAGACCTGATGGATTCAGTCTTTAAATCATTTCCTCTGGTTTCAGGGGACTTTCTCTCTGATCATCGAAGCCTGGAACGCGGAGTCTTCAGGACTCGACTCTACAGGTAAACCTCTGCTGCTGCAGCGTCGCTGCTTCACCGCCAGGCGGCGACAGCAACACTGTTTCCCTCTGAAGACACTGGTGAGGAGAGCTTTAATGCAGGGCTTCAGCTGTGAAGAGCAGGTTTAAAGGTGTCATGTGGAACATCTGTAGACACACGAGAGTCAACTTTATGTTACCGTTCAGATCATTTCACACCCATTAAAGACAAACATGGAAGATTCTAGAGTGTCACAGCTTTTAAAGTATTTCACTCGTTGTAAACATCTTTTCAGGATCTGACATATAACAGAAATCTCTTCATTCCCTCAGAGAACCAGAACAACCTCATCAGCCGGTTGGCTACCCGCCGCAGGCTGACCGTCGGGGAGGAGTGGTCCCAGGACGTACACCTCGGCAACCAGAGTGAGCTACGTTACTCCTACCATGTGATATGTAATGAGCACTATCACGGCGAGGCCTGCTCCGCCTACTGCCGGCCCCGCAACGACACCTTTGGCCACTACAGCTGTGACGACGAAGGCAATCGGCGCTGCCAGGACGGCTGGAAGAGCGAGTACTGCTCTGACCGTAAGTGTGTCCTACAGATAAGCACCTCAGCATGGAAGAAGGAGTAGAAAGTTTTCATGTGGAGAAACTCCAGAGTGGTCCTTTAAGGCATCCTCGTACTGATGAGGGGACTTATGTGTTTATTTAGCAGAGAATAGTGAATCTGGAGGCTGTTTGATACTCAAATGGACTTCAGTGAGAATGTTTGTAGTAATGACTTTGTTGTTTATGGTGTTTTTATATCCCATGTATAATAATTCCAAGCAGGAAGTCATGATATTTGTAGTTTAAAGCTTGCTTTGACCAGGTCAGAGTCCTCCAGACTACAATGAAGGTCACTTTACATTTAAAACAATTTACAGTCAATTTCAGATTGAGCACCAAAGAGGAGTGTGACCCCCCTCCTCCTCTCCCTCCATTTTTATTCTAACGTTTCCTCAGATTGGGAGGGAGGGAGGGAGGAGGAGGAGGAGGGGTGAAGAATGGGACCCTTGGTGCTTCAGTTTTTGTCAAGCAGCCTTGAAATTGTTAAGTCAAGCAGTTGTCAACGCCATCGCAGCTCGCACAAAAAAGACACCGTAGGGCTTCATTCGTTTCCACTGTGTGTGTGTGTGTGTGTGTGTGTGTGTGTGTGTGTGTGTGTGTGTGTGTGTGTGTGTTGGTCTTTTGTTTTGAGCTCAACAATGGGCCCCCGACCCGCCGCTTCAACAGGGACACGCGCTGGAGCTTAATGTGCGCTGCCTTGCGTGAAAAGAGACGGCATGTGTTGCTTTTGTTGTGTGGCCAGCTGCTTCGTTCAGCACTTGAAGATGTGTGTCTGTGTCTGTGTGTGTGTGTGTGTCTGTGTGTGTGTGTCTGTGTGTGTGTCTGTGTGTGTGTGTCTGTGTGTGTCTGTGTCTGTGTGTGTGTCTGTGTCTGTGTGTGTGTCTGTGTGTGTCTGTGTCTGTGTGTGTGTCTGTGTCTGTGTGTGTGTCTGTGTGTGTCTGTGTCTGTGTGTGTGTCTGTGTCTGTGTGTGTGTCTGTGTGTGTGTGAGGCCCTGACAGGGAAGGGGAGTTGTTTTGTGAATCGAATGGAGAACATGAGACTCACACACACATTAGTAATATTCTCTCCTTCTTCCTCCCCCTTTCTCCCTTTCCCTCTCTTCCTTTGCCTTCCCTCCCTCTCTTCCTCCCATCAGCCATCTGTGCAGTGGGGTGCAGCAAGGAGCACGGTTCTTGCGAGTCTCCTGGGGAGTGTGTGTGCCATCAGGGCTGGCAGGGCGAGCGCTGTGACGAGTGTGCCCGACACCCCGGCTGCCTCCACGGGACCTGCCAGCAGCCCTGGCAGTGCAACTGCAAGGAGGGCTGGGGAGGCCTGTACTGTGACCAAGGTGGGTTCAACCCCAGAGCAGCTCAGCCAGTCAGGTCGGCAGCTGACTGGTTTCTCCACCAGTTCAACCAAAGATACATGACCTCTACCAGTTTAGGACAAAAAGGAGGCATTTACTGTCCAGTGGGAAAGTTAAAACAAAGAGTCTCACTAGTTAACATTTTTACCTGCCAGTGTGACAGTTAATAATAATAATAATAATAATAATAATAATAATAATTCTAATAATAATAAACATTATTTGTATAGCGCTTTTCAAAAACACAGAAACAAAGTGGTTAACAGAACAAGATAAATAAATTAGAAATACAGTCAATATTAAAAAGTTAAACACAGCATAAATAAAAACATATAGGGACGAAATCTGTTAAAACAGAATATAATAAAAGTAATAACAGAGATAGAAACTATAAAATAACCTTCCTATTGAGGTGATTTAAAACAGGGAACTGTCTTTGCCAACCTAGTTTCCTAAAGCAGATCAACAACCACTGACCCACAGATGGTGTCAGCACAACTGTCAACTATATAATAATAAATAATCTAATATTTATAGATTACTTTTCAAAACCTTGCTATGAAGTGTTTGACAAGGGCAACAAAACAAATCAAATCAATATAGTTAAAATATAGTTACAAAATATAAAAACAGGCTCATTTCTACTCCTACAGATGAAATTAAATCCGTCAACGTTAACATACTTCCATGCATCCTTCGTGTTGGTATTGATACGTCCATAAGAGGGCAGTGAAGAGTCAAAAGGTTCGACAACAATGAAAATGGCGACGGTAGAGGAGGTTGTGATGATGTAACTAGACAATAAAGTTGGTGAACAGAAAGGCAGCGACGTCCTCGGTGGTCTGAGACGCCATTAAAATACATCACGACACTCTACTTTTTTCTTCTTTGTCGTGTCTGTAGACATTTGTCATGCTTTGCTCCAGTTATGGTTACACCGGTTGCACCGTTTTCTCCATATCTGTAAGCTTCCAGAAAATGTGCAAAAACATGGATGAAATGAAAGCAGAGTTTGGGCAGAAACGAGCCTCAACACAACCACTGACCCACAGATGGTGTCAGTTCAGCTGTGGTTTACCTAAGTTGCAGCCAACTAGCCTCGATTGGCTAATAAGTGTAGATAACACTGATTAAAACTAATGGATAACGTCGTAGTTTTTTATCTGATATATTTATGACAATTTTCCAAATGATATCTTCTCATTTTATAAACTCAATTTTCAGTCAACGTGCAGAAACAGAAAAGCTGCCGCCAGTAGATTCTCCATCACAGTCGATATGATGTCGTCATATTGAGGACTGAGAAGACACACCTGTCAGTTTATGGAAAAGTTTCTTAATGCAAAATGAATTCAGGAAATTATTTTCAAAACTTTCTTATTAATTTGTCTTCACCTTTTTGATTTAATTTTCCACCAGCTCTTAAACGCAGCGTTATTCCATAGTCGACTCTTAGTTCTCAGATGTCGGATCTTCCCACCAGCACATAAACATGTCAGACCTTAGAGAATTAAAATCCACCAGGGTTTTCAGCTACATTTAATTAAATGTTGTGACAAGAAAATGTGATGACAACTATAATAATATAATAATATAATATAATAATGGTAAATACAAGTTACAAATCTCTGCAAGTTGTTTATCAAACGACAATGAAGTAGATAGTTCAATATTTGAAAATATGCTGAATAAATTGGGCATAGTGGAATTTTGTAAGACTAATGTATTGAAAATAAATGTATTAAATGGCCAAATACAAGTCAGAATTCCAGTATGTTCAGTATGTGCTTGTATTCTTCTTGGCAAGTTTATGTTTAATCCATAAACTAGTTCCTATATTTATTCATGTAGTTGAACACTTAATGGTGTCCTTTTACTCATCTGTAGGGTTGGTTTATTATTATATTAATCAGTCAAACAAATGATCATGTACAGAGAAATGAGTTTGTGTGAGGTAAACAGGATAAGAGTAAACCAGTCATGAAGGAAATGAAAGAAAATCATGTACAAGTTTTATTGGCACCTGTACAGTTTAAGATTTTCACAGCTGCTTGTTTGCAGAATAAAATGATCAAATCTTTGTTTAAACATATAAAATACAAACTTCTAGATTATATAACCATGTTTTGTCAGCAGGTTTGGCTTTAATATAAAGTTGTTAATCGTCTGCATATGAGCAAATAAGAAAAATAGTTTCCCCAAACAAACACAATCCGATCAGATTTACCACACGGCTGTTTTTACCACTGAGGCTGTAATGCTAGAAACTAAACGGCTGAATAATAAAAAATGTCAAGTCATCTCTGGCCTGAACCTTATTGTAATTCCAAATAGACATTTTATAATTTGCATCATTTATGTCCTGTAGTTTATGCCTCTGTAAATTATCTCCACACTCAGGATGTTTGAGATTCGGATAATCTATTAAGAAATAAGTATTTCAAGCAGCAGATTTTTGAAATGCCTCCTGAGAACCACCACAGATCCAGCTTTTCTTTAGCATTAAAATGAACTATAAAGTATCTCGAGGTGGTAGAAGACTCTAAATAACAGCTGTACATTAATTCAAAGTTACTCATCTGTAGGTCACTGGTTTATTTGTCAGATATGAAATTTTATGTGGCAATCCCTGAACACACCCCTCCTCCTCTTCCTCTGTTGGCTGGCCTGTTGTGTGCCTCAGGGCTCTTTTCATTGGTCTGCTTCCATTTTCCCTTTTCTTCATGTGATTACTCAGTTGTTCGAAATTACAGGTGTTGATGATGCACATTTTTGCTTAAGTACACTATCAGGCCCTGTTTACACGACAACATTTTTGCTGAAAACGGAGACGTTTTTTCTTTGTGCTTTCAAAAAGTTCTGTGTTCACATGGCAACATTTTCAAAATGGTCTCTGTACAGACGGAACCATGACAACGATTCAAAACGCTGTAGTATGCATGCCAGGCAGGTCGATGTTGGTGTGGTTGGTTTCAAAATCAACACCGCAGAATAAGATCACAGTGGTGGTTCAGCAAATCTACATCAGAGGAGCGTTAGGCCCAATCCACATATCCGGACTTCACCGCACTGGCAGACTTGGAGACTCGTGGACTTTGCGGCGCGTTGAATACATAATTCATCCAGTCCACAAGGGGCCTCAAGAGGACTTTCTGCAGACTTCCAGAGAGTCTGCTTGGGGTGTAGACTTCACCAGGCTTCACTGATCTAATTACCCACAATTCATTGCAATACGGATGGTTGTAGGTTTTCCACTTGCCGAACAAAAAACAAAAATAATTTATTATGAATGTGTAAAACAATTACTCTATTATAACATTGCTTGAATCATGTGGGCCAGAAATGATATTCAACCACATCATGACACAGAAATATGTAAAAGTACAGGCCATAGAGGTAAGCAAAATGCATTTTATTATTGTAGTCCTTAAGTGATAACCTATAAAAGCTGTGTAGTGTAATACCAATATAGGCTATGAAAAATGGCGGACAAACGACAGAAGAAGCTCTTCCAATGTAAGAAATACCTGACTTATTTAGCCACAGTCTGTTGCTTGCAACATCTCCATGGCAACGAGTGAAACAGACTTGAGGACTGTCTATCAGCGGCTTTATTTATGCCCTGCAGGCTCTCGCCCTCACAGACGTGACGACGTTCAACACGTCACGGTACGTACGACTGAAGTCCGTGAGGGCTCAGTCCACAGTCCGGAGGGCTCAGTCCACAGTCTGGACTCAGTCCACAGTCCGGAGGGCTCAGTCCACAGTCCGGAGGGCTCAGTCCACAGTCAGGAGGACTCAGTCCACAGTCCGGACTCAGTCCACAGTCTGGACTCAGTCCACAGTCCGGAGGGCTCAGTCCACAGTCCGGAGGGCTCAGTCCACAGTCCGGAGGGCTCAGTCCACAGTCTGGACTCAGTCCACAGTCAGGAGGGCTCAGTCCACAGTCAGGAGGGCTCAGTCCACAGTCCGTGAGGGCTCAGTCCACAGTCCGGAGGGCTCAGTCCACAGTCCGGAGGGCTCAGTCCACAGTCCGGACTCAGTCCACAGTCCGTGAGGGCTCAGTCCACAGTCCGGACTCAGTCCACAGTCCGGACTCAGTCCACAGTCCGGAGGGCTCAGTCCACAGTCAGGAGGGCTCAGTCCACAGTCCGGACTCAGTCCACAGTCCGGAGGGCTCAGTCCACAGTCCGGAGGGCTCAGTCCACAGTCCGGAGGGCTCAGTCCACAGTCCGGACTCAGTCCACAGTCCGGAGGGCTCAGTCCACAGTCCGGACGGCTCAGTCCACAGTCCGGAGGGCTCAGTCCACAGTCCGGACTCAGTCCACAGTCCGTGAGGGCTCAGTCCACAGTCCGGACTCAGTCCACAGTCCGGACTCAGTCCACAGTCAGGAGGGCTCAGTCCACAGTCAGGAGGGCTCAGTCCACAGTCCGGAGGGCTCAGTCCACAGTCCGGACTCAGTCCACAGTCAGGAGGGCTCAGTCCACAGTCAGGAGGGCTCAGTCCACAGTCCGGACGGCTCAGTCCACAGTCCGGACTCAGTCCACAGTCAGGAGGGCTCAGTCCACAGTCCGGACTCAGTCCACAGTCCGGAGGGCTCAGTCCACAGTCCGGAGGGCTCAGTCCACAGTCCGGAGGGCTCAGTCCACAGTCCAAATAAGGCTGGAACCATCATAGGCATGTGCAAAGTGGGACGGTGACATCATTGTTTTCAGAGGAGCTGCGTTTGCCTGTTTACACGACGACAGTAGGGTGTTTTCAAAAGTTTGTGTTTTCAGCAACTGAAAATGGTGTCATGTAAACAAACGGCCAAAACGCAAGAAAAGTTTGTCGTTTTGGGTAAAACAGTTGTCATGTAAACTGCCCCTCAGTCCCATAGACCCTTTTTGTTGATGCCACATTTCACCACCACTCCAAATTCTGGGTCAACATTGCCGACATCAGCAGTGCATGAATAATAGAAAATATCCAAAGTGGTAAGAAAATGTCGAGTAAGAGCAAATTACTCTATGTGGAAACCCTCATATGACAAGATAAGGTTAGTCTGCAGTATTGATCCCTACGAGACATAAATCTTAATTATGACACCATTTACCTACAAACAACAACATTATTACAATTTCAACATTAGACCCATATAAAACAGTTATAGAGACTTTAAACATTCATATTCCTTACAATAGAGAATTTATAAATTTATATTGTTTACTTAAAAGCTTAAATAATATTACATAAACATCCCTGTTTTTCTGCTTTTGGAATGTACATAAATTAAAAAAAATACTGAATACCTCTAACTAAATATATTCAATTTCAAATTTTCATTCAAGATTTAGCTTTTGAGTGGTGACATATTGATGTTTGTTTTTAACAGTATATGTAATTAATTTGTCATTAGATTACGAATCAATTATCCTAAAAATAAATAAATACCTGATTATGTTTGGATGGCATGAAAGACCTGCGATCCTCTGATGACTCCTTTGTTTGGTCTCATTGATTAGTGATCATTGAAGTTAAAATATTATGACTTTCTGTCCGTTGTTGATCGGTTTGTACAACCAAACACAACCCAAAATTAACATTGCTGTCAATAATCCCTGTAGGATCCTTGTCTGTTGTGTTCTTTTGTACACAGCACTGCTTTGTTTGCCCTCTAGTTACCTCTAAGATGGCAGCCATTGCGTACGACCCTCAGTTGTGATGTCAGGCTAAAGCTACTATTAAGCTTTGAAGATTTGTGTGATCTGGAAATAATCATATAATCATCATCCTGACTTGTTCAGTGTATTTCATGTCTCAGTCTTTCTTACATCTTTTATTATTGTACTGTGTGCTCCATGTACGTTGTGTAGTTTGTGTACTTTGTGTGCTTTGTGTACTCTGTACATTACCTTGCCTTTTTGTTTAAAGATGATTTTTATGGTCTAGTGTGAACAGGAGGAGGTCAAAAAGGCAAATGACCCTGAGGAAGGCCACAAGCCGAAACACGTTGGTCTAACAATAAAGTTGTTCCTAATCCAGTGTTGCTGGAGTTTTTGCCTTTTTGACCCTTTTCCCTTCTCCATGCACCTTGTAAGGAGGTGAAGTTGTGCCAGAAACCCGTCTCTGTTTCCACATTGAAAAGGAGGAGGGACACAACAAGCTGGGAGCAGGAACCACTACAAGCAGTCTGTCATCACATTTGTCCATCTAGAACTTAAGAAATTCAACTTTTGTCAAAGTTTGA
Source organism: Chaunax sp. Z400 (assembly GCA_037577475.1). Taxonomy (NCBI): domain Eukaryota; kingdom Metazoa; phylum Chordata; class Actinopteri; order Lophiiformes; family Chaunacidae; genus Chaunax; species Chaunax sp. Z400. The sequence goes on from CM075192.1 coordinate 30,841,009, forward strand.
GAAGAAAAGACTGGGCAGGACTTTGTGCAGAGTTTTTTCTGCTTGGTGTGAATCTGTAAATTTGGACTTTAGCACCTATATGCTAGTCAGCAGCTTTAGCTCAGCTCTGTATCAGCCAAAGGAAAGCCTCTTTCAGACAGGCGTTGTGCAACAGCTTCTAAATGAATTCCCTTCTCTGTGACACCTTTGGTTTGTTGAAACTGGACCAGCCCAAGGCGTCACAACGCCACCTCGGTGTGTGCGTTCACAGCACATGCTGGGGTTCTGCAATGTTAACAGGCGTGACGTACGATGCAACAGCGAACATAAAAGCTAATATATTTCACTATCTCTCCACTTTAGCGTCATCCTCTGTGTTTGTCCTTCAAATAACGGACTTCCTGTTGCTACTGCATCGTTAAATCCCCTGGTTAGCACACACACCTGAACATGTTACTACAACGTCACACCCCTTTCGCAACGTCGGGGCACTTCATTCATACAGACGCCTGTTTCGGTGCTGTTACTACCTCCACAGGCGTCTCAGAGTTGGAATAAACTGACACCCCGTTACGCCGTCATTTGGTTCAGACAGAGCTTCGGAGCAAAATAAAGGCGCCCACAATGAAAACACTGTCTGATCTGAACAGATCTGATATGTTACTGCAGAAAACACATTTATGTTTACAAAACCTCGACCAAACCCCCTTCTGTTGTTGCAGTTATCTCATTTTAATTTCTTTAGACAAAATAGTTTGTTCAATGTTGGCAGTGTAACTACCGTGATGTTTGTCATCACACATTAAAACTACTTTTACAAGTGTGACACTTCTTGGTAGTTCGTCATTGTTCATTGTTCTGAAGAGGATAATATATTAAATCTTCACCGTACCACCACTTCAGCTTGACCTCCTCCTTTACTGAAACAAAAGACCATTTGTGGCTCATGTTTACAGAGAACAATGGTTTTTGCTACGTCTTATAGCTGATCTGACTTGGTACGCTAACCTCATCTCGCTGTTACTCTCATCCTGTTTCTTAACTCCAGACCTAAACTACTGCACCAACCACAGGCCCTGCCAGAATGATGCCTCATGCACCAACACCGGCCAAGGCAGCTACACCTGTGCCTGCCGGCCCGGGTTCACAGGCAAAAACTGCGAGATTGAGACCAACGAGTGCGACAGCAACCCCTGCAAGAATGGCGGCAGCTGCAAAGTAAGTTGATGTACAAGATCTGATGGAGCTGCTACATCATCATCACTGACATCCAGAAAACTTCTAGATTAGCTGTCTTCATCAAGTTTTGGTCATTTAGTACAAAGCTTAGAAACCTTAGAAAAGAACAGAAACAGAGCTGTGGTTGGAGACATCTTCACCTCCTCCTTGTTTTCTCCTCTAGGATTTGGTGAATGATTATTCGTGTGCGTGCCCTCAGGGCTTCTACGGGAAGAACTGCGAAATCAGTGCCATGACATGCGCAGACGGGCCGTGTTTTAATGGAGGAACCTGCGTTGAGAATACCGCCGGCGGGTACAGCTGCCACTGTCCGCCTGGGTTCATGGGCTCCAACTGCGAGAAGAGGGACGACAGATGCAGCAGCAACCCCTGTGCTAACGGTACAAACAGTTTGTAATCCGCCTCATTCGACCATGTCATGCATCCTGCAAAGGATTTACTACCAACCTGATTTCTCAAGTATATACCGGCTTCAGTGTAGGATCACTAGCTTCGTTACCAAAATAATGAGATGTAACGAGTTCTTCTAAGTGAGCACCTAAAGATGCTTTACCAAATGTTAAAGCAAAATAAGAGTTCAGATTTCAGATTGGTCACAGAGGCGACGGCGATATTAAGAATTTATGTCTTTCTCAATATTAACACTGCCATCAAAAAGCCTGGAAGAAAGTCCTCTGTGCACTACCGTTATTCTCCATCACGTGTCGCTGAGTTCAACATGCAGCTGTTTGCATCTGGGACTGATCCTGTGCTCACTGATCAGTACCAGTATGACCAGTATCAGTCTGATAGTGGTTGAAAAAAGGGAAAACATGGAGCACATGTGTCAGGGATGTGATTTCAAAAGGTCCTGTCAGTACTTGCCAGCTAGATGACATTTTTACCTGAGCTACAGGCCAATCCTCTGCTGCTATGACTCAGCGACACCCAGAGGTTGAGACTTGTAGAGTTCGGTTCTCCTTCATCACCAGTGAAGCGGCTCCATATTCTGATGCATTTAAAGAATCTTTTTGTAGCTCACGATTTTAAGGTAGAGGACCAGATAGTTCAATAAATGCATGGTGTTTTAGGGTAAAGGTCTTGCTTCTGGTGAAATTGCCGTCAACAGCCATATATTCAGGTGTATTAGTAGATCAGGTCTGATCAGGTCTGGAGGTGTATAAATAATAATAGTCCATTCTCACTTGTTTTCTTCTCTGCAGAAACTCCAAGTCACTTAAATTCTGCTCAAACTGATCAAAAATCCTTTCTGTTAATGTCGTGTGATTACTGACACATAAAGTCATAAAGTCATGCAGACGTGGTTTTATGACAGCTACAGATCAGGTCACTGCTTATCTGCAGCAGAAGTCCAACAGGATAAGTCTCCTGCTCCTCTGATTGGCTGAACTGGAAGTTGTTGGATCATCTCTGGTAGTTGATGTTTCTTACCTCCAACTGCTGCAGGTTGGAGATGTTAACATGTTCAGGGATGTTTTTTCACAGTTCATCAAACACACAAACTAACCTTTCAGTGTGTAGCCTTTTTCTTACAGCTTTGTGACGACCTCGGCTCAACCGCTTGTGTATCCTGATTATCAGTGGATTATCAGTCAGTTAATAATTCATTGATACACGACAGTTCCTCCAGTGTCAGTCAGTACCAAATGTTTCAGATGAACAAGTTGTAATAATGTTTAGATGATGCCAACGTGGAGGAAACAACCAGAAGATGAATGCTTTCAGATTCAAACTGCTTCAGTCTAATCCGCCTCAAACCTGCAAACCCATGGGGAAATGATTGATTCTTCTTTTATTCTTTCTCGATCAATCCTTCGATGCCCCTGATCGCGATTTCAGTTCCATCTTTATCAGCTTTGTTACAGAAGAAAACCTTCGTCCTCCTCCGCCCTGGACAGTCCTTGGCTTTCTTCTGCTTTGTGCCGAAGGTGAAAGGTCTCAAGAACATGCGGATCTCAATCTGGGTCAACTGAACCTCTATATAAGCAACAACATTTATCACATTAACAAGATTGGACTGATGAACAACAACAGGACGTCAGTGCTTTGTGAAATCAAAGCTGATTTAAGGCCCATTAATGCTCACTTTATGTACGTAAACAGATACGTCTGTCCATAAAAGGTTAACCGGTCATACTGCTGTACGTCCTTTACGTCGACATCGATGCAACTGCAGGGAAGTTTCACAAGTTTAGACAACAACAAAAATGGCGAAGGTCAAAGGAGCTTGTGATAATGTACCTAGTATATACAAAGCAGCTAAATTGGAGGTAAGGATGTACTCATGGTGGTCTGTGAGGTCATCAGGTACATCAAGACTTGAGGACGGAGAGTTTTTACACTTCTTCACTTGACTTTTTTCCTTTTCATTGTTTCCGTACACATTTGTCATGCCCTGTTTGAATTATAGCAACAGTGCCCTCAACCATTTCTGGTGGTCGTCCTCTTTCTTGTCCGTATCCGTGAGCTCACTCAAACGTACCCGATTACATATGGAATGAAGGCAGAACACGTACAAACAGCTCCGTTCGTCTCCATATCCGTCTTCAACATACAGCATAAATGGGCCTTAAGTCTGGACGGTCTATTTGCCATGATTTTGATATTAATGCTCATATTTGTTTACGAGCATTAATTTGATATTTTTACAGAAAAAGATAATTTTAAGGAAGACTACATGTTGTGTAATAACATTTAGCATAGCATTTAAGGCTAAATTGGCAAAGTAGGAGGCCCCTGGTGTAGATCTGGTGATTTTTGTAAATAAATGAGGTGGTGGGGCGATGACCTTGGAGTAAGGATGTCAAGATTAATCGTTTTTGCTATTAACCGCGATTAATAATGTCACAGTGTTATAATCGTAAGAATTCTATAAAGGTATCTCATGAGACACGTTAATCTGTTAGGCGCGAGGAAATGGAGTCCCTCCCTCCCTCGTCTGGAGTCACGTTCTGTATGTGTGTGTGTGTTGAAATGGCAGAGAGAACTCCAGAGTTATATCCACCAAAGAAACTTATCAAGTCTTCAGTGTGGGACCATTTTGTATATCTCTAAAATGAGCAGGAGGTTGCAGAAGATGATGAATATCCAATCTGTAAAGCCTGCCATCAGGAAGTTGCTGCTACAGACTCCAACACGTCTAATATGTCACAACATCTTCAGGATAATCATCCATCCTGTATGTTCAAGTCAAGGTAAAAAATTTACCTTGTTAAATGTACTACGCTGGACCCAAACTGTTAAACTCCTGCAGAACAAAGTTCACTAGGAGTTCACAGCCGAGACCAGGAGACTAGTGACAGAGCCGAGTCCGGTAGACTAGTGACGGGGCCGAGTCCGGTAGACTAGTGACGGGGCCGAGTCCGGGAGACTAGTGACGGGGCCGAGTCCGGGAGACTAGTGACGGGGCCGAGTCCGGGAGACTAGTGACCGAGCCGAGTCCGGGAGACTAGTGACGGGGCCGAGTCTGGGAGACTAGTGACCGACCCCGGCCCGAACCTAGCAGACTTTCTTTTTTATGTCTGAACCTGACCCGAGTCTGACACAGTTAATATTAGGTGAAGCATTGAGTTTTTACACTGTCACATATAGTTGTTGTTACCATATTACTGCTTCTCTGTTTACTCTGATTACTCCTGTCGGCAGAGTAAATGACTGTAACAGAGTACTGTATGTGGCTCTATGCCCGTAAAGCTGGTGTTTGAACACATCAAACACAAACATTACACACAGTCATCAGCAGTTAAATAATCCGGCTTTGCCTATCCCTGATTTGAACAAGCCCGACTTGAACCAGAACATAATTTCTAAATAATTGTCTGAACCCGACTGAAGGCCGACGGGTCCCGTCGTCTAGACACACTCTAATTCACACAGACAGGAGAAGGGGTGGGGGTGGGGTGGTGGTGGTTGGGGTTGGCCGTCTCTCTCTTTCTAAAAAAACATGCCTTATTGGAATGAATGTCTGATGAACAATATTAACAAAGATAATTAAATAAATCAACATTAATACATAAGACAATTTTATGTGTGTATGTAAATAAAACTTTTAATTAAAAAAATGCTCAGGTTTTCCTTCCAGTGTCGATAATCGTGAAAACCGTGAAACTGATTATTTCTCTGACAATAATCGTGATTCCAAAATCTGATATCGTGACATCCCTACCTTGGAGTATGTTAATGTATTTTCGTAAACAACTTAACATGCATTTCTAACATGCATTTGGATGCTACAGTGAGGCTAAAGTGAATTAACCCAAGACTGATTGTCCACAGCATGCAATAGTTTGATTTCATGCTGTCTGCACAAGTGCACGAGAAAACACTGCCTTTCAAATACTACACCACAATAACACCACTGCAAACCAGGCATTATTTCCAGTGGCGTTCAATGCTCGGTGTAACTAAAATGAACTTTGAATGCTGCACACTGACAAATACCAGCATGGCCAACAGAAATGAGGTAAAACGGACTGAAAAGCTAATTTCGTGTGTCTGAAGTCCTTGACGTACGACACAAGTTTACACAACCAGGTGTGTTTTAACAGGAAGCTTAAATGTAGGTAATATGAGCAGCTTATATGATACACATCGTTTAGATTTGTTTGATTTACAAAGCTTTCCTCTCTGAACACAGAGTGCGATGTTTCAGCTGTGTCTGAAACCACACGGTGTAAATAATGTTAGCTAAACTAGCTAGCGTTAGCATTATGGTGTTTCTCAACTCAGGTAACAAAGTAGGCCATCTTTAAACAAGTACAATACTTAAGTACAAATTCAAGGTACTTGGAGTTACTTGTTTACTTAGTTATTAGCTACTTTGCTGATGCAGATTAACAATACAAAACAAAGCTAATAAATAAATTCTATCATCATATCAATAAGGCTTTATTGGAGGGATTTATACACAAACTACCCAGCAGTATAAAATGAATATTAATACATTAAAATTATATACCAGCTGCAACAGTTGTAATGCACAAATTAATAATTAGAATCCTATAATATATTTTATTCTGACATGAGCAGTTCTGCGTAATGAGGACTTTTACTTTGGTACTTTAAGTATATTGCTAATACTTTTAGATTTTCAATGCAGGATCTCCGTTACTTACTGTTAACAGACTTCTACACTATGTTGTTGCCACTTGCAAAAATGGAGAGACTTAAAAATAAAAAATAAAGTAAAGCTTTAAGTGTATTTTATAAACTATATAAACTACTTTCACTGTGCACCCTCTTCAAAATGCTGATCAAAATGATTGATTTAGATTTAGACTTAAATGCTACACACTATACTATTACACAACATTTAGTCTTCCTTAAAATGATCTGTTTCCTGTAAAATTATCAAAGTAATGCCAGTAAACTATATATCTGTTGATTAAAAATAGTGTAATCATTTGGAGCCTTCTGTACGTCTTCTGCATTCTTTCCGTACGTAATCGGACACGTTTTCAGAGAGTTTACAGATACGGACGAGACGGACAAAATGGAGCAATACCACCGGAAATGGTTGGGGACAGTGTAGCTACAAGGCACGACAAATATGTACGGAAACAACGAAAAAGAAAAAAGTGAAGTGAAAAAGAGAGAAAAGTCCTCAAGTCTTGATGTACCTGATGGCCTCACAGACCACCGCCGAGTACATCCCTACCTCCACTTTGTATTTACTAGGTACATCATCACAACCTCCTCCAACTGTTGCCATATTTGTTGTTGTGAAAACTTTTGACACTTCACTGCCTCCTGCAGTTGTATCGATGTTGACGTTAAGGATGTATGGAAGTATGAAGGTGTTGACGGACAGACCGTTTATTTACTGTTTATTCGTTTACGTACGCAGAAGGAGCATAAATGGGCCTTTCAACAGGTGATTTCACATCGGTGCCTTCTCGTTTACACAGCGAGATGCTAGGAAACCATGAGGTACAATTTTTTCCAAGGAAGCATAAATGCCCACCCATATGGTGGCCCGTAAGTCTTACAGATTTTCTCATTGAAAGGTCCCTGTGGAAATTCATTTGATTTCTTAAGGGAAAATAAAAAGGCTCCTTACAATTTTATTTAGGCTGGATAGCAGCATATCAGGCTCCGGCCGCTTCTGTTATCGAAAGAGAAAAAGGCATATTTTAGTCATGAAACTGGTTCAATGGTTATGACGGTCGACTCTCACATGGAAAACCTAAGTTTGATTCTCACTGTTATTTTATTTAGTAATTTAATGAATTTTTGCTACCTTTAGGATTTAATTTAAAAATGTCTGCATTTGTTATTTTTACTTACGGAGCTTTTATAAGGATTTTAAATAGAAGTCTTAAAGGTGAGAATCCGATGAGCTTGGCTTGTATGAGGAAAGAAAATGATAAATGTTTGTAAACAGACTGTAGGATGTTCTGATGTATACTTTCATACTTTTTTCAACTGAAAAAACTCTGCACCATGAAGACCCCCTTTCTTCACCATCACACCATCCCCCGCGTGGTCACTTTGCTCCCTCGCCATCGGTATGGCTCCCTTTCTAGAAACACCCTGTTGTATTGTAGTTAAAAATGCCCCAAAAGGCTTTGAGAATTCCCAGGACCCCTCTTCCTAAATTTAGTCTGTGAAAATGACATATTATCATTATAGTAGCCCCTTTTACACAGCCTGCACAGAAATGTGAATGTTGTGCTGTTATGGTGCCTCTCTTAACTAAAAGTATGAAGATGAAATGTGTGTAATTGTTATTCACAGGGTGGGACAGGGTTGTGATGTGTTAATAGTGTGTTATATGTGTGCAACCCACCACCGGGGGATTTACAAAGCTGCTAGCAGCAGTTAGCAGCAAACTCAAAGAAGAAAAACGGCAATTGAAAATGTCTCCATATTGGTGAGACGACGAGTTCCGGGAGCTCATTACCCACCGATGGCGAGATCAACCACCACATAACAGGGATGGTAAATTCAGTCCCTCCAGGATTTTGCAATGTCACGATCACAAACATTCAGCAAATTCAACCAATCCCTGCGAATTCTGCATGACCTTTTGTCCAGTCATCGTAGTTTGCCTTGCGTTTCACCAATCATAGTGGTCTCACATGTTGAGTCATACTTACATCACCAAACTCACTTGTTCTCAAACTCAATGTTCTACATGAAAGCAGGGGTTAATTGTTTTGCACCACTTGCAACATTGTGTCGGAACACAAACGAAAGTCGTCCATTGATTAACACTTTTATTCCGCTAACACAGCTGGAGAAGGGCTGAAATGTGTGGACAAGAGACAAAACAAATCACCGTAACAGAGGCGGCTGCATCCAGATCTGTTGATGATGAAAGAATCAACATGAATTAAATGGGCGTGGTTAGTGATGACATCAGTGTAGTTTAGATAAAGTTTAGGGATAAAAGGTCTCAGATAAAATGTTTAAACATAACTGTGTGGAAGCTTTAGTCACATTAGCAACTGGATATGCATTGTTATCAAAGATCAGGGAGAGTGAGCGAGAGAGAGAGAGAGAGAGACTTCATTAGCCTCTTCCAGACAGGCATTAAGAAACGGCACCGAAACAAATTCCCTTCTCTTTGACCCCTTCGATTTGTTCAAACAGGACCAGACCAAGGCGTCACCTCGGTGTGTGCGTTCATAATGTAACGTTCCGTAACGCTAAGAGGTGTGACGCACAATGCAGCAGTGAACATAAAAGCTAATATATTCCACTATCTCTCCAATTTAGCGTCATTTTCTGTGCTCGTTCTTCAAATAACAGACTTCCTGTTGCTGCTGCATCATTAAATCACCCTATATACCCCATACTTCCTGGTAACGTTATACTAGTTATTAAATGAGAGGTGGCTCAAGAGTTGAGCTCTGCAGGGGCAGTTACACTGGAAAGATAAATGAAGATAAGCTCAGTGTAAAATCTTCAAACTAAACGTCTAAAGGTCAGGAACATGCTAGCACTAGTATTGATGCTCAGGACATGTTGGAGCAGAGCAGTCTGATTGCTAATAATAAGTCTCTGGAAACATACTGAAACAGTTCTAAAATTCCAAATGGTTTCACAGCAAAAAGAAATTCTGATTGATTTGTCATATCACATCACATCAGATCAGATTCAACTTTATTGTCATTGATCATAGTACAAGTTCAGTACAGTGACAACGAAAGCAGTTGGCATCAACCCAGAAGTGCAATAGAAGCAGTAAAGTGCAGAGAAAGTGCAAAATGTACATATATACAGTGTGATATGTACAAATAAATACAGGGCTAATATGGATATAATATGATAGGAAATATGGATATGACTAAACTATAAGAGATAAATAGGTGGATATGGATACACTATAGGCAGGATGTATGTACAGTACATTATGTTTACACTATACTTATTTACACTATACTATAAACAGGATACAATATATACAGTATGTACATGTACAGTATACAATATGTACCAGCATCTTAAAGAAAAATATCAGATGTGCTTAAGTGGAAATACCCAGACGTGCCAACTAATTATTCACTGATCATCAAATTTATGACTTGCGTAAGATTCAGTTCTGGTTTTTTAGAATTAAGGCCACTCTCTGTGTGAATTTCTGATTGTTGCTACTAACAAGTACTTCTCTTGTATATTAAGTTGGAGCAATATGTAGTTTAATAATAATGGCTTGGCATGATCGAGCTTGGAGCTGATCCATGTGATCCATAAAATCCTCCTTCTCAGGCCAACAACCTTCTTGTCTGTGTAGAAATTCTGATAGAAAACTAGACAACATGTCCAAGGACACAGACCCCCCCAAACCACCCCACCCCTCCCCCGGTACTGGAAAAACTCCATTTGTACTAATGTGGATAAACCATAAGTTCTGTCATAGTAGAAAAATGTAAAAAGTACTTACGTTAAAATACGCCTAAAAACATCAAAATAAGCTAATCGAAGAAACCAGTTATGAGATGCACACCTCTAGGACCCCTACAAAGTATGAGAAATTTAATTTAATTCTTTTTTCCCTTTTTTCAGTTCAGGAACTTTATTGCTGAACTGGGAAAAAAGCAGTGTTTGAGGAGATGTGAACAGACCACACCCCCTGAACGTGAGCAAAAAATATATGAAAATCACTGCCTAAGTTCAGACGTGCCTAAAAATGTAAAAATGAGCAAATTGAAGAAGCCAATTATGAGCTGCACACCTTTAAGGCCCCGACAAAGAAGGTGTGAAATTTCATTTAATTGTGTCCAACAGTTTTTGAGGGGCTGTGGGTAGACCACACCCTTTAGCATACGGACGGTCGGACAAGGGTAACCGCTAAACAGTGGTATAACAAGAGTGAAAGAAGTTCTAGTCATCACTAATTTTACATGATGTTTTTGTTCTTCTCATGAGAAACCAAAGTTTAACATATTCCATACAAATTAAATCACTTTTTTGAAATTCCTGAACTTTGCAATACATTTGTGTGGAACCCATCTGCCAGTATCTGTACATCCACAATGTACACCTGAATATAGAACAATTACAAACTGCAATGCTCATTTTTGGAGACAGTAATGGCAAGCCTTCAAAGAATATAACTCGGTCATTTAGCATGAGGACTTAAAGCATTAGCTTAAATGATGTTGGTACACAAGCCAACCAAACCAAAGGAGCTGCAACTACAGGGGCTGTAAGTGGATGTGATCGTAGAGTAAGGGGGTAGTGAGCTGGCCCCACATCGGTCTTGTTTCTTTGTTGTAAACCTTGGAGTGAGATTGCTTTGAGATGTAAAGTTAAAGCTCATTCATACATATTGACAATAAATACATTCGTTTGGTACGGCGAATCTGTTAATGAGAGTCAAAAGTTTTGACAACAACAAAAATAGTGACGTAGAGGAGGTGGTGATGATGTACCTGATAAATAAAAGGCAGTGATGTTCTCAGCTATGTTCTTCAAGTCCATTAAATAAATTGAGACTTGTGAAGAAAGAAGTCTATCTCTTTTCTCTTCACGTCTTTCCTTTTCATCGTCCGTAAACATTTGTTGTGTCTTCCTTGAGTTATGGTTACACTGCCCTCAACGATTACCGCTGGTGCTGCTCCGTCCCGTCCATTTCGTAAGCTTTCAGAAAATATGCACAAATAAATGAGCCTGCTCAACGTTAAAGATGTACATGATACAGACGAAGCCTTCCGTCCGTACTCTGTATTCACTTTGCCCGTATTTGTGTATCTTTTCTGAAATCCCATGGCAGAACCAACGGAAATCATTGGGGGCAGCGTAGCCACAAGTGAAATGTCTACAGAAAGGTGAAAAAGTGGAAAAAAACCCTCTTTGCCCACATGTCTCATTGTATTTAATGGCCTAAAAGACCACAGCTGAGTCTATTTCTGCCTCCACTTTTGTCTCGTTTGTACCTCCGCCAAGGAGGTTATGTGATTGGTTGTTATTTGATTGTGTGTCTGTTTGTTAGCAGGATTACACAAAGGACAGATTTGCATGAATTTTTCATCAAAGATGGACCCTAGCATATCCTAGAGGTGATTACATTTTGGTGATGATCCGGATGATTGTTGGGCCTTGACGGGGGTTTGCTCTCTCCGAGCACTCTTGTATTTACAAGTTACATCATCACAACCTCCTCTACTTTCTCCATTATGCGTTCAAAGGTTTTGAATCTTCATTGTTGTCTTGTGTATGTTTCAATGCAACATAAAGGATGTGTGGAAGTATGTAGGGTTGGTGTAGTGGGTACCATTGTTGTCTCACAGCAAGAAGGTCATGGATTTGAATCCACCTGAGGACCTGGGACTTTTCTGTGTAGTGTTTGCATGTTCTTCCCATGTCTGCATGGTTCTCAGGCTTCCTAGAGGTGAATAGTGGCTCTAAATTGCCCGTAAGTGTGAATGTGAGTGTGAATGGTTGTTTGCCAAGGGGGTTATGTGATTGGTTCGGTTTGTTTCTGTTTGTTTGTCTGCTTGTTAGCAGGATTACGCAAAAACTAATGGATGGATGTGCATGAAATGTTCACCAAAGATGGACCCTAGCATATCCTTGAGGTGATTAAAGTTTGGTGATGATCCGGATGATTATTGGGCCTTAGTGGAGGTTTGCGACTCCGGGCACTCGTTTTTCTATGTGACCCTATGATGAACTGATGACCTGTCCAGGGTGAACCCCACCTCTTGCCCAAGGTCAGCTGGGATGGGCTTCAACGCCCCTGCGACCCTGCACTGGATAAGCGGTACAGAAAATGAAGGGATGGATGGATGTACCGTTTGAAATGGACATTATATTTATTTTCGTACGTAGAGGGAGCATAACTGAGCTTTTAGACTTCCCTCCTATTAATGTGTACAGAGATGTGTGGGTTAAAAGCCTCTCAGCAGACATCTGTGTTTGTGTGTGGATTATCACGCAGGAGCCTCTGAACATGTTTTATCACCACCCATCTGACAACACTAACTTTTCACTCATTGTTGCCATCAAGCAAACAAGCTTGTTTTCAGCAGTCGGCAGACCGTCTCTCTCTCTACCTGGCAACACTCGTCCTCTGCTGGCGTTTTGGGCACCAATCCAGCGCTGATGGCTCTATCAGGCTGAGAACTGGTGCCAGAGCCCGTCTGATCCGCGGCTCATTTCCCTCTGGAAATGCCTTTTTCTTTTTTTGTGCTACAGGAGCCTCACAATAATGTTTTGCAAGACCATTTGGAAAGCAAACTTCAGTGCAGTGCAATGTACCCTATGTGTATTTACTAATTCCATTCTCTTTACATCACAGAAAATATATCATCTGTTTTCTTCTTCCAGGCAGACATGTTCACATAGCAGACTTCAAACTTTCTGCTTGCAATAATCCGCCATTTTAAACAGTGACATTCCAGAAAATATGAATTATCAGTCAAGAGTTGAGAGTTAACAATCACAAGTAACCAAATTCACAAGTCTAAAGAGTCATTTACGCTCTGCATTAAAATGCCTTCCGTCCATAGTGCATGTATTTCATCCGTATCTGTGCACATTTTCTGAAAGTTTACGGATACGGATGAAAAAACAGAGCAGTACCACCAGAAACCACTGGGGTCGGCTCAGCCATAATTTCAGAAAGACACAACATATGTGTACAGACACGACGAAGAAGACATTACCTCTGTAAAAAACTTTCCGTCCACATGGCGTGATGTATTTAATGGCCTTACAGACCACTGCCGAGTACATCACCGTCTTCTTCTTTATACTTACTACTTACATCATCACAACCTCCTCTATGATTGGCATTTTGATAGTTGTTGAAACTTTTGACTCGTCACTGCCGTCTTGTCAATGTATCAATGTCAGCGTAAAGGATGCAAGAAAGTATGTCAGTGCTGATGGATATTTATTTTAGTACATAGATGAAGTATAAATGAGCCTTACGATGTCTGACTTTCCTACCAGCCCATGAATGCACAGTGTAGGTTGGATTTCAGAGAGTTAAATGATTACATAGTTTAAAAACATAAAATTTAGCGTAATTGTGAGTTGGTTAATATTCACAGCGTCGTGACATCAACTGCAACCAAAGGATTTGCAGTAAAATGTATGAAAATGGTTTGGTGCCACTGTGTTGGGAAATTTCAGAGATTAAGAAGGAAGGATGTAAACAGTTTCTCAGGATTTACCTGTTCTCATGTCAAAACGGGTGAAACTGTCCAGATCCTTTTTAACGTGAGCAAACAGATAATCTGGATCAGACGGCTCCACATACAGATAAGTGAAACTTGATCCTGAATATTACAGTTGACATGAAGTTATCGTTGGCCTGCTGAGGGAGGCGTCTCTGAGGGTTCAGTCCTCCCTCAGGTCCTCATTAGTCTGCAGTCATTCCTGCCTCTCAGCAAGCCTGAAAGTAGCTCCGCTCTGTTTGCAGTATTGCAACACAGCAGCTGCACAGAGCAACCAAATATGGAGCTGATTCAAGAGTTTTTTTTACATTGCTTTGCCCACAGTCAGAGCTTCAGTGTGTTGACCTGCAGGTCATGTTTAAACATCTTCAGAAGTTCACTCTCTGCAGGATGGCTGTCTTCCTTTTCCTCTCCTCTCCTTTGCAGGATTGAAGTCACTGCTAAACTTGTGACTCAATAATAATAACAAATCTTAAAATAATTGTAGCAATAAAAAGATAAGTCACTTTATTTTCTTCTCTCTCTTTTGTTAATGGTTTACAATAAGCATGGAAAACATCGACTCAGGATGTTTCTAATCACACAGAAATAACAGAAATAACAACGGCATCTGTATTCCATATTTATCCCTTTATCTTTCCTTCTCTCTCTTCAGGTTCCTTTCCGTTCAGATTAAATCTTCTGTACTTTTTAAAGATTAGGAATCTTATCTTTTACTGCAACCAGCATGTAACCTTGGCATACTTGAAAAGTAGCTGACTTTTTTCTTTTCGTGCAACATTTTTTTTAGTTTAACAGACTGAAACACTGTTGATGGACTTTTTACAAACATAAAAATGTTGTGGTCCCCCATGGCCCTGTTCTTGGTCCTTCTATCTTTCATCCCAGTAAACATGAAATTCAGTTTTGCATATATGAATGTGATTCTCCCTACTCAGTAATGTAAGCTCCAACAGAAGTGTCCACTATCTTAATAATCCTAAAACAAAAATTCAACCAAGCTCTCAATCAGTGTTTGTTTCATTTTAGGAATAGTATTGTTTCTCTTTAACTTATGCTTTCAGTGAGTGATTTCCATCACCATTAATATCTACTGTAATTCAGACAGGACTACATTAGTTAAAATAAAGTTTTATTAACATTTGCAGTAACTTTAATTTGGCAGTGAGGTTCTGTTCTGGGACCTCCCTGCCATTCCATGTGCCATCATGGAAAGCCTGAGCCAGGAATAACACACCTTCCTGCCCCTCCATGAGCCTTCATAGAAAGGCTAAAGCAGGGAGAGCAACCGCAGAGACCCCCCTTTAGAACAGAACAAGCATAAAGGACAACAAAGACATTGATTAAATCAGACACAACATGAAAAAGAGGAGCTGGGTGGAGGTGGGATGCAGAACGGCTTGCAGAGGAAGCAGAAAGGGTAACCAGGCTAAAGCAGCCTAAATAACGCACCCTGTATGAAATCTGCCAATCGGATTCATAGAAGGGAGTCAGCTGATTGTGGGCTGGTTTAGAGCTAAGCTGCTATCAGCTGATGTAGCTGAGAATGACAGCTGAGCTTGACTTCCGTGGCCTGCCTAGTGCTAATGCAATGCTCCATTCAATGTTGTTGAGTTTTTTCAACATTTAGGCGCTGTTTCTCAAGCCTCTGCCATTTCCTCTTTGGAGAAAATAAAGCCATACAGGTTGTAAATATCCTCCATCTTTTAGAACCTGGTGATGATGCTGCTGACGGCGGTGTCCCAGTGGAAGAAAAATCTCCCGATTGAAGAGATCATCTGGTGAAGACTGTAGCCTCTTTACGACAGGCTTTACACAACAGCAATGAAATGAATTCCCTTCTCTGTGACCCCTTTGGTTTGTTCAAACTGGACCAGACCAATGCGTCACAACGCCACCTTGCTGTGTGTGTTCAGTGTCTGCCGGCAGCAACGTTAAGAGGTGTGATGTAAGATGCAACACTATCTCCTCAATTTAGCATCATTTTCTGTGTTTGTTCTTCAAATAATGGACTTCCTGTTGCTATCTCATAGTTAAATCCCGCGGGGTAGGTCGCACACCTGAACACATTACTACAACATCACACCCATTCCGCCACACCGGGGCACTTCATTCAGACGTCCGAGGCAACACAGAGATGGAACAAACTGACACCCCGTTACGCCTTCATTGTGTTCAAACAGAACGTTGGGGCAGAATAAAGGTGCAACAGGTCTGGAATGAAAACGCTGTCTGAATGGGGCTAGTGTATCTTCTCTGCCCTCATATCAGAACTGCCTTGTTTTTCTTCTTCTTCTCTTTTCAGGAAGCTTCATATCAACCTCGAGCACCTCTGAAGTTCTTCTGTGGAGGCGTCCAAATTAATGATATCCAGCCGTTTTACAGGAGCCTGAAGGGGCCCCACTTAAAGGGGGTTTAAGGGTGTTTATAGTTGTCATTGCAAAATGTGCCAATGTGAGTGGCTATTTGGAGGCCCCCTTTCCCAAATTTCTTTTGGGGGCCCCAAACATTTGCCTGGTTTGCCTCTCTTGACTGTACACCCCTGATCATCAACAGCACATTACTTGCAGCCATCTTCTTTCCAATCTCTCTTGCTCTCATTGTACTCGTCTAGATCTGTAACAGCCTGTGAGACAGACCTGAGGGCATCATAATCCACTACAAATGTATAAACTTTAAACCTTTTTTTAAAATCTTTTTGTGCCTCGTTCCTGGACTTAATTTCTTTTATACTGCTCTTTACATTTTATCAGATCTTAAATTGTTTGTATTGTAACGTTGCTAGCAAATAAACAGATTTCAGTGAACCAGATAAATAATACAGTTTTTTTTCTAGAATAATTTAGGGGCAGTGCAGAGCTTTTCAAAATTTGGGTTTAAAATGGAGCATTCTGAGGTTACCTGAGCAGGTAAATTATTGTTTCTTCTTGTATTGTTGCTCAATCAACCCTCTGATGCTCCTGCTTACAGTTCCATCTTTATCAGCTTTGTGGTGCAGTGCCTCTTACCTGGTTTAGAAAACCTTCTGGATAATAGATGACAGCAAAAAACATAAACCTACATCTTTGTGTAATGTCTGTCCTTTTCTTATCCCTCCAGGTGTTTAAATGTCTTCCAGTTGTGTGTCAATGACCTTTCTGTCTCTTTCTTTTGTAGGCGCTGAGTGTTTGGACCTCGGTAAACGTGTGATGTGCCGCTGTCGGCCGGGCTTCACCGGCTCTCAATGTGAGACTAACATCGACGATTGTGCTGGGAACCCCTGCCGCAACGCTGGCACATGCATCGACGGGATCAACGACTTCACATGCACATGTACGCTGGGCTTCACCAGCAAGGACTGCTCCTTGCGGACCAGCGCCTGCGACCTGTTCCCCTGTGACAACGGTGGCAGGTGTTACACCCACTTCTCCGGCCCCGTGTGCCAGTGTCCACAAGGGTTCATGGGTGCACGCTGTGAATATTCCGTCGCCAGGCCTACTATAAAACCGCCCATGAATGTTGACACTTCTCCTGCGCTCATTGCCGCTGTGGCTCTTGGCCTGGTGACGCTGAGTCTTCTGTTGTGTGCTGCCGTCCACATTCTGCGACAGCTCCGCCGGGGCCGAGCGCTCATGGTCCTGTCGACATCGGTGAAGAACGACCTGGAGACGGTGAACAACCGCAATGCGGTAATTGGTGGGGGTGGACCCAATAATGGGAGCTTACCAGGAGCACCACTGGGCAGCCTGAGAGAGAAGGAGGCCTTCCTCATCCCTGGCGGACATCTTAAAGTGTCTAATAAAGATGCAGCGCTGGTGGACAAGGGCGGTGACAACGCAGCCATGTTTAAAAACAAGATGGCCGACTGCAACCTGACAAAAGAGGAGCAACGCCTGGTGAAGACCAAGTTTGACCTGTAAGGACCTGATGATGGTTTGAAAGCTCTGTGTGTCCTTCCTTTTTACTTTTCTCTACTCTATTCTGTTTGTTTTCTGTTATCACTTCTGTCCGAACCTTGTTTTTACTGCTATACCAACCTCTCTCTCTGTTCTCTCTCTCTCTCTCTCTCTCTCTCTCTCTGTTCTCTATCTCTCTCTCTCTCTCTGTTCTCTCTCTCTCTCTCTCTCTCTGTTCTCTATCTCTCTCTCTCTCTCTGTTCTCTATCTCTCTCTCTCTCTCTCTGTTCTCTATCTCTCTCTCTCTCTCTGTTCTCTATCTCTCTCTCTCTCTCTGTTCTCTCTCTCTCTCTCTCTCTCTCTCTCTCTCTCTCTCTCTCTCTCTCGCTCTCTGTTCTCTCTCTCTCTCTCTCTCTCTCTCTCTGTTCTCTCTCTCTCTCTCTCTGTTCTCTATCTCTCTCTCTCTCTCTCTCTCTGTTCTCTCTCTATCTCTCTCTCTCTCTGTTCTCTCTCTCTCTCTCTCTCTCTATCTCTGTTCTCTCTCTCTTTCTCTCTCTCTCTGTTCTCTCTCTCTGTCTCTGTCTCTATCTCTATTCTCTCTCTCTCTCTCTCTCTATCTCTGTTCTCTCTCTCTCTCTCTCTCTCTCTCTCTCTATCTCTATTTTCTCTCTCTCTATCTCTGCTCTCTCTCTCTCTCTTCTCTCTCTCTCTCTGTTCTCTCTCTCTCTCTCTCTCTGTTCTCTCTCTCTCGCTCTCTCTCTGTTCTCTCTCTCTCTCTCTCTCTCTCTCTCTCTCTCTGTTCTCTCTCTCTCTCTCTCTCTCTCTCTGTTCTCTCTTGCTCTCGCGTTCTCTCTGTTCACTCTCTCTCTCTCTCTCTCTCTCTCTCTGTTATCTCTCTCTCTCTCTCTCTCTGTTATCTCTCTCTCTCTCTCTCTCTGTTATCTCTCTCTCTCTCTCGCTCTCTCTCTCTGTTCTCTCTCTCTCTCGCTCTCTCTCTGTTTTTTCTCTCTCTCTCTCTCTCTCTCTCTGTTTTCTCTCTCTCTCTCTCTCTGTTTTCTCTCTCTGTTCTCTCTCTCTCTCTCTGTTCTCTCTCTCTCTCTCTCTCTCTCTCTGTGTTCTCTCTCTTGCTCTCTCGCTTTCTCTCTCACTCGGTCTCGCTCTATCTCTCTCTCTCTGTTCTCGCTCTCTCTCTCTCTCTCTATCTCTCTCTCTTTCTCTCGCTCGCTCTCTCTCTCTCTCTCTCTCTGTTCTATCTCTATCTCGCTCACTCTCTCTCTCTCTCTGTTCTCTCTGTTGTCTCTCTCTCTCTGTTCTCTCTCTGTTCTCTCTCTGTTCTCTCTCTGTTCTCTCTCTCTCTCTCACTCTCTGTTCTATCTCTCTCTCGCTCACTCTCGCTCTCTCTCTCTCTCTCTGTTCTCTCTCTCTCTCTCTCTCTGTTCTCTCTCTCTTCTCTCTCTCTCTCTCTCTGTTCTATCTCTATCTCACTCACTCTCTCTCTCTCTCTCTCTCTCTGTTCTATCTCTATCTCACTCGCTCTCTCTCTCTCTCTCTCTGTTCTCTCTCTCTCTCTCTCTCTCTGTTCTCTCTCTCTCTGTTCTCTCTCTCTCTCTCTCTCTGTTCTCTCTCTCTCTCTCTCTCTCTCTCTCTCTCTCTCTCACTGTAACAGTAAGAAGAGTGACTCGTCCATCATCGTCCCTCCTCTCAGTTTTGCAAAGGACAGTCTGTATCACCCAGTGTTTGTCATCCCAGAGCAGATGGAGCAGTGTCTGTTTGCTACTGAGGTGAGGACCATTTACCAACACAACCACGATATATGATATATATTACAACCCCTTTTCCCAAAAAGTTGGGATGCTATGTAAAAACATCAAAATCATAATCAAAAAAATCAAAACAGTATGTAATGATTTGCAAATCATTAAACCCCGTATGTAAAAATATGAAAATGAAAATAGCACAAAGACACAGAAAACAGAAAAATTTAAATGTTTTTATAAAATGATTTCCTCATTTAGAATTTGATGCCAGCAACATGTTTCCATAAAGTTGGACAGGGTCTTGTTTACCACTGCGTTGCATCACCTCTTCTTTTAACAACACTCTGTCAGCGTTTGGGATCAGCTGATGCCATTTTAAAGTGGAATGTTTTCCATTCTTGTCTGATGTAGGATTTCAGCTGCTCCAGAGTTCAGGGTCTCCTTTGTCCTATTTTACGTTTCATAAAGCTCCAAACATTTTAATGGGTGACAAGTCTGGACTGCAGGCAGGTCAGTTTAGCACCGGACTCTTTTACTACGGAGCCAGGCTCCGTAGTAAAAGAGCCCCCCCCCCCATACCATCACGATGCTGGCTTTTGAACTGTGTGCTGATAACAAGATGGTCCCTCTCCTCTTTAGCCCGGAGGACGCAGCGTCCATGATTTCCAAAAAGAATTTCAAATGTTGACTCATCAGACCACAGGACAGTTTTCCACTTCACCTCAGTCCATCTTAAATGAGCTGGGGCCCAGTGAAGGGGGGCGATCTGGATCTGGTTTATATACGGCTTCTTCTTTGCATGGGAGAGTTTCAGCTGCCATTTGCGTCTTTTGGAAGTGCTCCTGAGCCCATGCAGTGATGTCCACTACAGAATCCTGTCTGTTTTTAATGCAGTGATGTCCACTACAGAATCCTGTCTGTTTTTAATGCAGTGATGTCCACTACAGAATCCTGTCTGTTTTTAATGCAGTGATGTCACTACAGAATCCTGTCTGTTTTTAATGCAGTGATGTCTGAGGGCCTGAAGATCACAACCATCCAATATTGGTTTTCATCCTTGTCCCTTGGTGCAGAGATTTCTTCAGATTCTCTGAATCTTTTAATGATATTGTTACTGCAGACGATGAAACCCACAAATTCTTTGTAATTTTATGTTGACAATTTATTCTTAAATTGTAGCTCTGTTTTCCAGTGCAGTCTTTCACAGAGTGGTGAACTCCTCCCCATCTTTACTTCAGACAGACTCCGCCTCTCTGGATGCTCTTTTTTTTTTTATACCCAATCATGTTACTAACCTGTTGACAGTTAACCTCATTAATGTTGAGATGTTCCACCAGCTGTTTTCTTTTAGCATTTCACTACTTTTACGGCCTTTTCTTGCCACTGTCCCAACTTTTTTGAAACATGTTGCTGGCATCAAATTGAAAATGGGCATATATTTCATTTCATTCATATAGATTTCCAAAAACAATGAAATTTCTCATTTTCAACATTTGAAATGTTGTCTTTGTGCTATTTTCAGTTAAATATGGGGTTTAAATGTTTTGCAAATCATCACTTTCTGTTTCCATTTACATTTTACACAGTGTCCAAACTTTTTTGAAAACAATTCAATTCAATTTATTTATATAGCGCCAAATCACAACAAAAGTTATATCAAGGCACTTTACAAAAAGAGCAGGTCTAGACCGACTCTTCATTATGGAGAGACCCAACAATATATATATACTTTGTTTTATGTTAAAGTTCAGAGAGGAGTAATAGTAATATATAATAATAATAGTAATAGTTCTTTATATTTGACATGCTTGTTTGTTTGGTAATTTGACCAAAATTTACATTAGCACCTAACAATTTGAAAAAAACAATTCTGCGTGCAGGCTAACACATAAACAGGCATATGTTTTGCACAGTAGAGGTGTTGTACAGGTCTGTTTTCTTTATCGAGGGAACCCATAAGGCTCGTTTAGGATCAACGCTAAAAACGGATACGGATGGAAACCTCTGTCCAAACTGTTCATTTCGTCTATATCTGTGCAGGGAATCTGAAAACTTATGGATATGGGTAAAACGGAGCACTATCAATGGAAATCTTTGGGGGCAGTGCTGAGTACATAGCTGTGTGCCTTTGTTGTCACTTTGTATTTCCAAGGTACATTATCACAATCTCCTCAACCATCTGCATTGTTGTTATTGTCGAAATTTTGGCTCTTCACGGCCATCTTGTGGATGTATCAATAGTTACAGACAGCGTTTTCATTCCGGACTTGTTGCGCCTTTATTCCGCCCTGACAGTCTGTTTGGACGCAATGAAGGCATAATGGGGTGTCAGTTTGTTCCACCTCTGTGACGCCTGCGGAGAAAGTAACAGATCCGAATCATGCATCAGATGAATGAATTGCCCCGGCGTTGCAGAACCGGTGTGCCGTTGTAGTAAAATGTTCAGGTGTTCGAACTATCCCAGTGGATTTCACTATGCGGTAGCAACAGGAAGTCCATTATTTGAAGAACAAACACAGAAGATGACCGCTAAACTTTTTGCTCACTGTTGCATCATACGTCACACCTCTTAACGTTGCGGGCCGCTGGCATACACTGTGAATGCACACACTGAGCTGGCGTTGTGACACCTTGTGTTGGTCCAGTTTGAACAAACCAGAGGGGTCACAGAGGAGGG
Organism: Chaunax sp. Z400; assembly: GCA_037577475.1. Classification (NCBI taxonomy): domain Eukaryota; kingdom Metazoa; phylum Chordata; class Actinopteri; order Lophiiformes; family Chaunacidae; genus Chaunax; species Chaunax sp. Z400. The sequence goes on from CM075192.1 coordinate 30,863,165, forward strand.
AATTCTTTTTGGCGCTGTTGCGTAATGCCTGCCTGAAAGAGGCTAATGCCAACATAAAAGTCGTATGGAAGTAAATGGACATTGATGGATGCATCGTTTGAAATTGATGCATTTATTTTTGCACATAGAGGAGGTATAAATGAGCATTTAGCCTTATGTGATGATACAATAGGGACCTACGTCACTTAGTGTAACATTGGCTTAGCAACGCGATGCTGACAAAATAACGTTAGCTAGTTAATGTTGGAAAAGTCAGCCAACGATGCCACAGCTTTAGAGAACTTTGTTAGCTACAAAAACAAAGTCAGATAGTTTGTACTGCGTTAGCTGACACTGAGTGAGCCCCAGCAGTAGTAAATGAAATGAATCATTAATCGTCATCATCCTCGTCAGAAGGAATGACACAAAACACACTTTCTCCAGATCACTTCAACGACACTCTCCTCCTGCTCTTCCTCCTCACTCTGAGTAAGGATTTTTAGACTTTTTTGGCTGTAACTTCTCTGCACCCCCCACGCCACCCCACCCCCATGCACTTTGGTTTGTCCATACAGGTGCCGGACCCCCTGTGGGCCACCATATTTGACATGGGCAACACAGAAGACAGAGTGGGAGGGGCTGAGCCCAGTGTCAGTATAAAAACTGAACCAATGGGCCACTGTCCCTGCTTTATGGGCCAGTCGCTGACTCCCCCAAAAATGTAAATTATGTCATATCCGGCCCCAAGGTGCATCAGCCCACAGGGAAAATGTGCAGTATACCAGATTACTAGTCCAGCCATGCTTAAAGTTCAAAACTCTGAAGGAATGTCCAAGGCTGTTTAAATGTTGTTTTTATGACTGTGGACATTCAGACCTTTTCGTTTAGTTGAACTTCTTGTTCAGTTTCATCAGATCATTGATTAGTTTAAGTGAAGAGCTGCTGAAATAGAGACTAATAATTACCATAAAATATGGTATGATTTATCCAAAGTGCACAAAGGCTTTTAAAATGAATATTTAAATATATGAATATGTGATTGCATTTCTCCACTGCTGACTTAATGCTATACAGCTGTATAGCACTAAATCAGTGTGTTGTGTAGTTAAGAGTGTGTATTATCAAGGTAAGATTACAAAGTTCTGATAATATTGCTAATATTGGTGTGATATTTTCTTTTCATACAAAATAATGATTCTACGTTGTGAAGTTTTGTCACAAATGTTCAGGAATTCTGATGAATGTTAATACTGACTCAGCACATTACATACTTAACAGATCTGTTGGAATAATACATGTAATCTCTCAACATCAACACTCAACAGATACAGATTAACAGCAGTTAATATATCACCTTGTGTTTGTTTGATGGTCAGAACTGCATGTTTTTTAGTTTGTTTTTTGAAAACCACCAACTCTCAATTTAGGAAACAAAAAGAAAAACATGTCATAATTGGTTGATTGGTGAATGTTAAAAATTGTTAATCCTCCAAAATCAGCTCATTATCTTTTAGTGATCAATTCAACAGCTTCCTCAGAAGTCATGTAATCAGACTTTTTCTTCAAAGAAGCCTTATTCCAATTTTTCATTCTGTTTAATAAATAATGGCATCTATTCCAAATGCAACCAAGGAGAAGTAACTATATACGCAGATGACAAACTGCTATTTCTCTGTCTCATCCTCAGGTATAACCTCCAGCTTTTAGACCACCAGCGGAGGAACTTTAACGCTGAAGGCCTGAAAAGTTTTCTGTCCAGGACAGTTCACCCAGAGGATCTATTCTACACACCATATTTTATTTAATATTTATTACTGCTGCTCAATGGAGAGAAACAAAAGAGAGGATTTGTTTTCTTATTCTTCTCTGCTTTTATATCAATGTTTGAATCACAGTACCAGGAGAAGAGAGAGAGCAGTGAAGAAGGAGAAATGAAAGACTGAATGTCAGGCATCATTTGCACTATTTATCTTTTTAATATACGTTAAGTCTTAATATAATATTTCTGTCTTTATATCTGCATTTTCTTTTGCTCAAATGAAAATGAGAGGATGTAAAGAATTGGAACTATCCACCAATCAGAAAGACCGGTGCCTTAACTATCCTCCCAAATCACTGTGGCAACCGTTTCCTTTATAATTTCACAATAAGATGTCAATCAAATTATCAGAGGGCCTGACAGGAGCAGGACACAGAACAGTTTATTCTAGGTCAAACAATGGGAACGTGAGTCACTTTCTATCATTATTCCGTCCTTTTTAGTGTTTTTGGAAGTAAAGCATCACACCTTGGCCTGTTAGAAGCCACCTTATAATCCTACAATCTCTGAAGTGCCTCTTATTAAAAAGTCTTCAAGCCAGGACACAGAATTCAAATTCTAATCCTTTAAGGGCCCAGAAAACTGGAACCAGGCCTTTACTGGTGGTCTTAAATCCATCATATACTGTCCAAATCCATTACCCAGTCACATTCCTATATCTATACCTCCGTCAACAAAAATCAGCTGTTTTCTCCAGATAATTGAACAGATTTAAGATAAAGATAGAAGTCGGACATTACAGGCTTAGTTCATTACACAGAGAGTTGTTTCCGTTCATCTGTCTGTGGTTCTTCTTGTTTTCTTCTTCTGTTCCTCTTTAATCAAAGAACTGAACTTGCTGCCTTTTCTCTCTCGCTGCCTTTTTCAACCACAGCAAGCAAACAGGAACATTCCCAAGACTCTGAACAGCTACACAGCTGCCAGTGTTTGGATTTTAGATTTAAAGAAAATGATCTTTTACAACAGTGAAGGACTCCAAAGAGAGGGTTTTTCAAGTACTGCTTTTTTTTTAATCCATTTGATACCAAAAATATGTGTTGTTCTGGTTTAGTCATGTCTGTGAACTATCTTCATTAATTTAAGAGAACAATGCAATGTGTACATACCCTCCAGAAGGTAGTTGTCTTATTTAAGGTTCCCCTTTGTAAATAATTTTGTATTTATGAAGAGAATTGTATATATGTCTATGTTAATGTGCCTCATGTCTCTATTACAATCAAGAAATATATTTTTTCATAAATAAATTAGAAAAAATAACATTGATGCTACAATGTTGTTCACATTTCTTCATGTGTTTGTTGAGCTTTGGCTTCTTTCTTCATATTTAATAATCTGTTTAGTCCATTTTACTGACTGCTTAAGGCAGGACTGTTGCGCCTTTATTGCACCTCGCCTTTTTAAAATTGTTGCAAAGGTGTAATGGGGGTCATTGTTGTCCTGCCTCTGAACCGACAGCAAACCGACGCCCAGTCAACTTCTTTATAAAAGGAGCGAGACGGAAAGACGAGATGGGATTATGAGAACGACATCATATGTTAGTAGCTGTTCGCAATTTCATTAGCAGCAGCTAAGCTAAGAAGAAGATGGAGATAATGGAAGAAGCTCCTCATCCTCAGAGCAGAGGATCAGATCAACCGCCATCTAACAGGAAGTCAACGATTGTTGCTGCTCCATTCATATGAAAAATGTCACCAGACGCCGGCCCTGCTGTCGTCAATGTCATCAATGTCATCTTCATGTCTGCAGATCCATTTTACTTCATATTTGTTATGAGTTTGATATTTATTATGTTTAATGTGCTCTACTGCTATAACAGGAATTTTCATTCATTAATTTTCATTCTATTTTATCACTAAATCCACTAATTTCGAATATTGTGGAGCCCAAAAAAAAAAGGGCTGCATGCTAACACTATTAGTTTTGAGGGTGTAAATGACTTATTTTTTCTCATCAGTTTTGGATCTCTGGGCTTCTGTAGACTTGGATTGGAGTCTGAACTGTCAGAAGGATTTTCATCTTTGTTTTGACTCCATCTTCTTCAGTTCTTTAGGAGAACGTTCCAACGCCGTTTTACTGAAGAAATGAAGAAATGTCATGGGTGAGTACATAATGACATGAATGATCATTTTTAGGTGAACTGTTCCTTTAATGTGTCCTTCAGTCAAGAATGACTTTCAATGCTGAAGAATTAAAAGTTGTAGTTTTTGTGATTCTGGACAGTTTTCTCTAATTGTTTGGGAACAAATAATAATCTAAGGAATAACCCATAATCAATAACCCAGTTGGACAACAGAAGTGAATTGTGATATAATGTGCAGGAAAGTGTGACTAAAAAGATTTCTGAGTTGTTCTTCAGAAACATAACCACAGCTGCTGGTAAAGTCGTGTTATCTGTGCCCCAGATTAACAATCTGCAGCTAATCCAGAATATTCATGATAATCCATTCTGAGCTGTGCAGCTATCAGACAGCAACAGACAGGGTCTAAAATGATAGCATCACTGAATGGATTATCACCTTTACTCCGAGGGCTTTGTGATTACTGGAATAAATGTATGACTATCTGAAATGATCAGGACCAATGAAAGCTGGACTTTCTGAATAGAAGGTCTGAACGTTCCCTTTATTATTCACATCGTCGCTGTGCTGCTCATGCTAGTATCTTCTGTGTAGGGCAGTTATTTTAAGAGGTTGTTATTGTTAATATCATCTTTGTAGAAGACATGAATCGATTTCATGAGTTCCTCTTTCTGTAAAACGACTGACAACAAACGTCTCATTCACATGTTTTTACGGCCATTTTTCCACTTTAAAACTCAGATTGGTTGTTTTCTGCTAAAACCAAACCCACCTGAATACCTAAATAAAAAGATGCAGACGTCGATTCAGAGGTCTCCAGTCAGAACAGCAGGAATTTAATTTAAAAGTTTAGGGTATTATTCAGCGTACATGAAAAACAAAAACAAAAACAAAAAACAAACTCAGACAAATGATTTGAACATTTCAGTCGGTTGAATTTGAAGTGCTCTGATTGGCCTAACTTAACGTCATACTGAAGGCGTCCTCTGTAGTAATCATAGTATTACAGTGTTTATTGATTCTAAAAGGTCTTTTACTCTTGGATGTGATTTGTTTGCATTCTTAATATTTTAAAAAGGTTTTTTCAAAGACGCCTGTAATAATTGGTATTTGCCATCTAGTCTACTCAATGGCTATTATACAGCCAATCATCAGGGCTTCCATGTTGTTTTCCGAGTTGATCATGCGAAAGAAAATTTTTCAGAAGTCAGAATTTCCCAAATTCTGATTATAGATTTTCCCAATGTTATGAACGCATCATGAATCTGCTATTTAGTTGAATTGAGCTTTATTGGAAAAGTATAGGTTACATTAAACCAAACTGATGTAGATAATAAATATAAACAGCATAAAAACAGAAAAATAACAAACATTCAGATGAAAAGGGATTTCAATGTATTAATAAACATATTTAGGAAATGTTTTCACTTGTTTGTTTATTGCTTTGTTTTTAGCAGGATTATGCAAACATTACCAAACAGATTTTCATTAAAGTTTGGTGCAGATCCACAAAAATATTTATTTTCCACTTCCTGTAACATTGAAAGATTTTTCTGAATTTTTTCCTAAAGACATAAAAACCACTAAAACTGTTTTTTTTTTTATTTGGTGAAGGGGTGCAGCAAATTCAATAAAAGTGAAAAGGTTCACTTCAAATGGAGAAAAAATAATGAGTTAACTTCTCCATCTCTCCTCTGTCATTCCCTCTCTTCTCATTCTTTTCCCTCTTTCTTTCCTTTTTCTCTCTGTTTACTTTTACTCGACACATCGGCTCCTGTTTAATGAGGCTACAGTTAAACAGCAGGAGGGTGAAGGAGCAGCAGGAGGGTGAAGGAGCAGCAGGAGGGTGAAGGAGCGCTGCTTGCCTTCCGCCTTGCTCCTCGCCTTGCTCCTCGCCTTGCTCCTCGCCTTGCTCCTCGCCTTGCTCCTCGCCTTGCTCCTTGCCTTGCTCCTCGCCTTGCTCCTCGCCTTGCTCCTCGCCTTGCTCCTCGCCTTGCTCCTCGCCTTGCTGGCTTTATCTCAGTATCACACACCTGTCCTCAGGTTGAACTGTGAACGCCTAAGTTCCACCTGGTCAAAGGTCACTCTCTGCTAACAGGACATCAGTTACTGTTGATTTAATAGGTCTTGTTCCATTCAGATGTCTGCAGCATGTTTCAGTTTATGCTATGGTTTAGCTAGAGCAGCTAGCATTTGCAGCTCAGTGCATCAATGAACAATGACAAATGAAACGCCTTGACGATTCACACCTGTTTCTTCTTTTTGTAAAAACATGCTCTGCATCTGACTGTGGTGTGAAAGATCTAAAGTTCATGGCCAACAACATGTCCAGCTGGGCACAAAATAAGGTGCACGATGAAAAAGGATTGAATTTAGTTTATCAATTATTCATTGGTGTCTTTGGGTGTAACATGAATGAAACCAGAGTGTTTTCTCCTGTTCTCTTTCAAAGCCAGGTGTGGCTACACCTGTTGCATTGTTATTTACACAGCCACACTCGTCTCACCGAGAGACAGGTATGTGGTCCTTGGCCAGTGGACCCTCTGCCTCTGAGCAAATATCAATATTTAACTGAGGAGGAGGAGGAGGAGGAGGAGGAGGGCTGCTGTACATCCCTGTGTATGTAATAGGTTTAGTGATGCAGACAGATCAC
>CM075192.1:30874693-30882193 GCA_037577475.1 Chaunax sp. Z400
ATTGGTCGCTGTGAGTCACGTAGGAGAAAAAAAACTCACCATCCATGGATCTGAGGGTTTTTATTCAGGCACATTTTCCTCTAATTGTGACCAAATGTACAATTTTTTATTTATGTGAAGAAAATAAACCTGATTGTGTTGTTTGTGTTTTTATGTGTTCCTGTTTGTGTCTCTGAACACCAGCCTGCATAGTTTACATTTTAAAACATTTCATACTTTTGTAAATTTACATATTTATTTCCTTTGAGTTTTACTGGACTTCACCTCCGCCTGCAAACCTCTTTCCTCCTCTTTCTCATTCTTCCTCTCTTTCTCACTCTTCCTCTCTTTCTCACTCTTCCTCTCTTTCTCATTCTCCCTCTCTCTCATTCTTCCTCTCTGTCATTCTTCCTCTCTTTCTCACTCATCCTCTCTTTCTCATTCATCCTCTCTTTGTCATTCCTCCTCTCTTTCTCACTCATCCTCTATTTTTTAATTCCTCCTCTCTTTCTCATTCATCCTCTCTTTGTCATTCCTCCTCTCTTTCTCACTCATCCTCTATTTTTTAATTCCTCTTCTCTTTCTCACTCATCCTCTCTCATCTCTGACTCCATCTGTCTGTTATTTCTGTTGCTCTATCACTTCCTCCCTGGACGACCTCTGACCTTCCTGGGTCACAACAGCTGATTTTGGGGTTCAAACCTTTTCAGCAGCTCCATCACGACACACTCCTGTTCTAATTGTGACAGATCAACAGTGAGAGACTCGAGGCACCAAGAAATAGGAAAAAGAGGTCGAGACCCCAGAGGGTGACGTACCGTATGTACTATTTGTTTACTTTCACAAAGTTATAAATAATATTTAAACCAATCAGAGAACAGCAAAGTAAAATAATGTCCATATACGACATAATCAGAATATCAAACTGCGATTATTAATAATCCTGTATTCTACTGTCCTCGTTCTTTCTCCACCTCTTTCTCTCCTTCTTTTTTCACCCCCTCCATCTTCCTCCTCCTCCTCCTCATTCCCTGCACCATGGACTCTTCAGGTCGACATCATCAGACCTCCTGCAGCCCTGATCAACCGTCCAGCTCCTTTACAGATGGAAAGTGAATCTGGTGCTGCAGCGTGAACACACACTGCTCCTCCTCCTCCTCCTCCTCCTCCTCCACACTTGTCAGCTGGACCTCAACGCTTTCAGCGGCATAAATCTCTCTGAGGCCCCCCCCGGCCCCCTGCAGGTCACGGCACGGGAAGCAGAGGCCACAGGAAAATAGAGACGCCGTTCATCCTGAGGTGTGTGTGTGTGTGTGTGTGGGGTGTGTGTGTGTGTGTGTGGGGGGGGGGGGGGGGGGGGGGTGTGTGTGGTGTGTGTGTGTGTGTGGGGTGTGTGTGTGTGTGTGGTGTGTGTGTGTGTGTGTGTGTGTGTGTGTGTGGGGTGTGTGTGTGTGTGTGTGTGTGTGTGGGGTGTGTGTGTGTGTGTGTGTGTGTGTGGGGGGGGGGTGTGTGTGGTGTGTGTGTGTGTGTGGGTGTGTGTGTGTGTGTGGTGTGTGTGTGTGTGTGTGTGTGTGTGTGTGTGGGGTGTGTGTGTGTGTGTGTGTGTGTGGGGGGTGTGTGTGTGTGGGGTGTGTGTGTGTGTGTGTGTGGGGGGGGGGGGGGGGGGGGTGTGGGGTGTGTGTGTGTGTGGGGGGGGGGGTGTGGGGTGTGTGGGGGTGTGGGGGGGTGTGTGTGTGTGTGTGTGTGGGGGTGTGTGTGTGGGGTGTGTGTGTGTGTGGGGGGGGGGGGGGTGGGGGTGTGTGTGTGTGTGGGGTGTGTGTGGGGTGTGTGTGTGTGTGTGTGTGTGTGTGGGGTGTGTGTGGGGGGGGGGTGGGGTGTGTGTGTGTGTGTGGGGGGGGGTGTGTGTGTGGGGTGTGTGTGTGTGTGTGTGTGTGTGTGTGTGTGTGTGTGTGGGGGGGGGGTGTGTGTGGGGTGTGTGTGTGTGTGGAACAAACACTGGTGTTTCCCCCCGTCCAGTGAATCCTATTGGACTCCAACTGACAGAGACATGTGGTGACATCATTGACCAATAGGAGCACAGCACACTCTGTACCTGTAAACATGTTGAAGTGGAAGAGGAGGGGAGTCACAGAATGTGGTGCTACTGTATCTCAGTATAGACGTCCAAATAAAAAGGTACTATAGACCAGTAGTTTTCAAACTGGGGTCCAGGGACCCCCAGGGGTCCTCATGGGCTCCAGAGGGTCCCCAGCAAAATGAGGAACAGTTTAGTGTTTGTAGTTTTCACCTGTGTCTAAAAACTACTGAATGCATTTTAATGAAGAGACTCCATTAAAGTTTGATACAGACCTGGATAAAGGGGTGGATCCAGCATTTTTTTTTTACATTCTCTCTATTATGAAAAAAACTAATAAATACACATTTTTATTTTGATCCACACCAGCTGCAAACACTCAGAGACCCCCTCAATGTGCCTGAATGTTTTTATCACGATCCAGACGTTACTCCCTGAGAAATAATGCATCCATCTCTCTCCTCTCTGTATTTCCCACACTCCTCCTCCTCCTCCTCCTCTTCCTCCTTTCATCTGTCTAGAAGCCAACCTTTGACCCCGCCCATCGTGGGAACCTCTTCAGGAGGATGAGTTGGCGTGACGACCGGGAGGAGATTACCACGGCGATGATGAGACTAACAGAACCCCAACACCTGTCTGACCCCTCCCCCTCTGCCCAGCAACACACACACACACACACACACACACACACACACACACACACACACACACACACACACACACACACACACACACACACACACACGTGTGTGTTCTCCAACAGTGTGTGTTCTCCAACAGTGTGTGTTCTCTAACAGTGTGTGTTCTCTAATGGTGTGTGTTCTCTAAGTGTGTTCTCTAACGGTGTGTGTTCTCTAACGGTGTGTGTTCTCTAACAGTGTGTGTTCTCTAACGGTGTGTGTTCTCTAACAGTGTGTGTTCTCTAACGGTGTGTGTTCTCTAACGGTGTGTGTTCTCTAACAGTGTGTGTTCTCTAACGGTGTGTGTTCTCTAAGTGTGTTCTCTAACGGTGTGTGTTCTCTAAGTGTGTTCTCTAACGGTGTGTGTTCTCTAACGGTGTGTGTTCTCTAACAGTGTGTGTTCTCTAACGGTGTGTGTTCTCTAACAGTGTGTGTTCTCTAACGGTGTGTGTTCTCTAACGGTGTGTGTTCTCTAACGGTGTGTGTTCTCTAACGGTGTGTTCTCTAACGGTGTGTGTTCTCTAACGGTGTGTGTTCTCTAACGGTGTGTTCTCTAACAGTGTGTGTTCTCTAACGGTGTGTGTTCTCTAACGGTGTGTTCTCTAACAGTGTGTGTTCTCTAACAGTGTGTGTTCTCTAACGGTGTGTTCTCTAACAGTGTGTGTTCTCTAACGGTGTGTGTTCTCTAACGGTGTGTGTTCTCTAACGGTGTGTTCTCTAACGGTGTGTGTTCTCTAACGGTGTGTGTTCTCTAACGGTGTGTGTTCTCTAACGGTGTGTGTTTTCTAACGGTGTGTGTTCTCTAACGGTGTGTGTTCTCTAACGGTGTGTGTTTTCTAACGGTGTGTGTTCTCTAACGGTGTGTGTTCTCTAACGGTGTGTGTTTTCTAACGGTGTGTGTTCTCTAACGGTGTGTGTTCTCTAACGGTGTGTTCTCTAACGGTGTGTGTTCTCTAACGGTGTGTGTTCTCTAACGGTGTGTGTTCTCTAACGGTGTGTGTTTTCTAACGGTGTGTGTTCTCTAACGGTGTGTGTTCTCTAACGGTGTGTGTTTTCTAACGGTGTGTGTTCTCTAACGGTGTGTGTTCTCTAACGGTGTGTGTTTTCTAACGGTGTGTGTTCTCTAACGGTGTGTGTTCTCTAACGGTGTGTTCTCTAACGGTGTGTGTTCTCTAACGGTGTGTGTTCTCTAACGGTGTGTTCTCTAACGATGCACAGGCTGCATCAAAGATGGGTTTTAAAATTGTGTTTTAAAAGTCGAGTTAAACGTAGAGAGGTTTAAATCCTCCATCATCAGGTGTATCAAGAATCTCAAAGTTGGGAACCCAAGTTTTACCAATTTTAATTAAATAATAATAATAATTAGGGCCTGAGCACTAAGCATGCGAGGACCCTATTGTTCTGCAAGGAATTATTATTTTTTTCCCGAAATGAATCGCCTTTTTGGGGACTTGCTCATACTCAAAAACTCATGAAAGTTGGCGGAAAAATCAGTCGGGTGTGAAATTTACGTGTGATATGGTGATTGGAAATGGGCGTGGCAAAATGGCTCGCTAGCGCCCCCTAACATTCAGCCCCTGCCCCCACCTTAATGTACATGTACGAAAACTCAGGACACAAATGTAACTGACTGAGATCGACAAAAAAGTCTTTAGGAGCAATGCCTTCAAACAAACAGGAAGTCGGCCATTTTGATTTCTGTGGCCATTTTTTGGCATTTTTGAAAATCACACAATGAAACGAATTCCTAGAGATTTTACCCGATCAACTTCAAATTTGGTCAGTACTATCTTAATCCCATGAGGATGAAAAGTTGTTAAAATCCTGAGTTTTCGTTGAATGGTGTGGGCGTGGCTATGCGTCAACTTTCATCAAATTTTGATGTTTGGCCATGAAACAGAAAGTTGTCACGTGTTCAGAGAACTGATCAGTCCTGATCCTCTGATGTCTCCATCAAACATATTTAATAAAACACATGACTGTAATGTAACTTTAGATACTAAGAAAACAACCCAACAACAAACAGGACTTTAAAAAAATATTCTTTATTTTTTTATTTTAAGTCCAGAAGTTAAAGACAGAACATTTGTGTGTTTGTTCAGTCCTACAGACCCAGATCAGGACCAGGTTAGTATCAGCTCTCGTATCTTCACGAAGACCAGATTCGGGTTTACACCTGAAAGTGAGACCACTTTGTTTGGCCTGACTTCTCTGGTGTCTCCAAATCTTGACGCTCAAACAGGGTTTTTTCCCGGTTTAGGCTGTCCATCCGGACGAAGATACAAAAACCAATGACTCTCTGTTCCTGACTGCAGGTCTGGGCTCTAGAAAAATCTCCTGTACCACTTCTTCTTCTTCTTCTTCTTCTGGATCTGGGCCTCGAGCTCTACCAGCTGGGACGTCATGACCCTCTCCTTCTCCTCCCACTCCTGCTGATTCTTCAGCAGATCCGTTTTAATGGCCTCTGTCTCTTGAAGGTGTGCCGACCTGTCCTCCTGCCAGTGGACCCGATTGGTCTCCACCTGTTGTTCAGCCTCCTTCAGAGCAGCTGTAAGGGTGTTGAGCTGTTTCTGCTCCTCGAGCTGAGCCACAGATGTGGATTTCTCCATGTCATCAAGCTGGGTGTTCAAGGCGTTAGACAGTTTTTGTTTGATTTTGATTAGAAAGACGAGTCAAAATTGGGTGCGAGGGCCCGTTCAACGCTGCTTGCAGCTTTAATTATTATTATTATTATAATATTCCTACAGATGTTTATTTAGCCCTGGATCTGCATCCCTTAATCTCATGTCAGCCCAACCAACCAACATAAAAACAAACAAACAAACAAACAAACAAACATGGCTGAAAACTTAGTGAGGGTAATAATAATACTACTACTACTAATAATAATATCACCTCCACTAAACAGGTCATTGATTGGCTCATTTTGTTTGTTTAATCATCTGTAAACAGGATAAAACAAAGAGCTGGACATTCATGAAACTCGTTGGAGGTTTTGAGGATGTAGCTTTAGAACCATTTGGTTCTAGAGTGGATCCAGATGAAGGAGTGAAGGCTGGAAATCTTTCTACACTTAAACTTACGATGACACTGGGTTGTCCTAAAGAAGGAACCAATCAATATTAGAGTAGGTCTGGGTCCACGACTTTTTTTTTCTCCTTTAACACCTTGAGAACCCTGAAAGCAGCCGTTTACCTGCACAGATTTACATGAAACGTATCAGAGATAAACGGAGATGATAATAATCCACCCAGCACAACAGGAAGTAATGCTTCTTCTTCTGGAACAGCTGTTTCAGCTACAATAGGAGTTCTGGATGGTTCCAGGTGTTTGTTGTCATGGTGAAAGAATCTAAATCCAGGTGTTGGATATGAACAGGAATGTACTTTGTGTGGAGGAGGGATCCTATGGAGGGAATGGGAGGATCCTAATGGATGTTTGAGCTTCTTAAGTGATTTCAATCTAAGCCATGGGCGCCTCCTGCCTAAGTCAGCTGGGATAGGCTCCACCCCCCTACACAGGGTAAGAGGTTACAGAAAATGAATGGATGAATGATCTGATCTGTTTTATCAGTGCAAAGATTGGCTGTCGGTTGTTTTTAAATTATTACATCATCATTCAGATGCTGTTTATTAGATGCGGTATGTCAACAACAATAACAGGACTTCGAAGGCAGACCTTTATTTAAACCACAGACTGAAACACACACAGCTGATTCCTCACAGATTAGAACCAATCAGATCAATCAGTCAGCTGTGAGGTGAGAATCTGATTTATAGATGTTTGGTTGTTTGTTTATGTTTACTGAGGAATGCCATGGGAATGGAGCAGAAACAGCTGTTTCTCACTGACTGTAAGTCACTGTGAGTCTTTGAGAGCCTTCAGGTCTGGTTTGAACATCCGTCCTCTGATCTGATCACTAGTGGGCGGATCCAAGTAGAGGAGCTTTCAAACCAATTCATTCACATTTGTCAATAGCCATATTGATCCAGACGGGCAGACGGGACTATTTTACACCTACGTCTGAGCAGTCGGGTCGTAGCTTCACTGTTAAGTCTTCTTAAAACCTTAGATCTGGAAACATCAGATTAATTCTCTTGTTTTAAAAGTAATTTACTAGATTTTATATTCTACTTATTTCTAGACTGGAACCAAATTATTTTAAGATTTCTTACAAATAAAGTGATCTTGCTGTGTGAACAGATCATCTCACTAGTATTAGACCATTTTCTCCTAAAATTATCTGTTTATTTCTTGTATTTTGGCTTCTCTTTTTTGCAGTGTAGATGAATGAACCATAAAGTCTGAGTACATAAATCATGACTTTAAATTCATATTTTACTTGAACAAGATGAGTTGGAATTAAACAATGGTTAACCTCTAAAACTGTGTACCTGCCAACATTTAGCAGCTGTCTAAGAGTTTAGGTTCCTTCTTTGACCCCAGACTCTCTTTAAAAAGTTAGAAGAAAGTTTATAAAGTGTTTAAAACTCTGCTCAATTATATTTTTTATTATTTGGGCCTTCCTTTGAGCAGGAAAGTGAGATCAGATCTCTGCTGTCCTCTTTAGACCAGGTCTGGACCACATGAGGAACATTTACATAATGATCTGGTCTTAGAGATCCTTCAGTGAGCAGACACTGATGCTGCTGTTTTTATCACAAACATTCAGTAATATGTCTTTTTACTGGATGTCTGAGGTGCTGATATTTGGTATTTTTTACACTGAGCCATGAACTGTCCGTTTCCAGGAATGTGACCTCAGCA
>CM075192.1:30889693-30997193 GCA_037577475.1 Chaunax sp. Z400
GCTACTGCTTTAACCCCTTCCACACCAGGTTCCACTGAACCCATGTAGACACCAGAAAATACAATCCAGAAACGTACATGTAAGTTGTATAGGTATAAGTTATATAAGTATATATAAGTTAATATAAGTATATATAAGTTATATAAGTTTATATAAGTATATATACATTTTATAAGTATATATAAGTATATATAACTTTATATAAGTATATATAAGTTTTATAAGTATATAAAAGTTCATATAAGTATATATAAGTGTAAAAAATGGACCCTCAGCAAACGTCTCATATGATGCAGACATGAGATGTCGGTTTTGTATATATAAGTATATATAAGTATATATAACTTATATAAGTATATATAAGTTATATAAGTATATATAAGTATACATAAGTACATATAAGTTATATAAGTATACATAAGTATATATAAGTATATATAAGTTTTATAAGTATATATAAGTATATATAAGTTATATGTTATAGAAGTATATAGAAATATATAGAAGTATATATAAGTATATATAAGTTATAAGTTATATAAGTATATAGAAGTTATATAAGTATAATCATTTACCATAAGTTCCAAAGCAAACAGCCACAGTCCACAGTTACACCGAGTTAATACTGAATGTTCTTTTTTCTTTAAGCTTTATTTTATCAATGTTTGACAGGAAACACATTTAAACTTTCAGGAATAAAAAAAAACAAAAAAACCTCAGTTTCAGGCTGACAGGAGGCCAAAACAAACCTGATGACTGATCAGACGGAGATCACCATCTTCTCTGTTTCTTTAACTCCTCTCATTTTTACTTCTCTCTCCGCTGAAAGGAGTTGTTCCATTTATCTCGCCTTATCGCTGACCTGTGACCTCACATCCTGTTTGTCAGTTGGATTATTTTGAAGCTACATAACTGAGTGTTTTGGAGTGTGACAGGAGGAATGAAGGAGAAGGGTGAGGATACCTTACGTACAGCTCCTCAGTCACCTCCTCCTGTTCTTACTTTCATGCACTGAAAAAAATCTTTTCATTTTAGTAGTTTGGAAAAACGTTATCATTAAAATCTGCTGTTTGTGAATAATAGAAGGAGGAGTCAGGAATATGTTCGTGTTAAAAAAGTGTTTGTTTGTTGGTTCGTCAGCAGGATAAACACAAACCCCCTGAACAGAGTTCATCAAACATGTATGCAGGACGGACCTGAGCCAGAAGAGACCCCATTAAAGTCTGATGTGGGTCCAGATAAAGGGCTGTAAAATAGTGTTTTTCATCTTCTTAAATGTTCTCAGGGATTAATGGATCTTGTCGAAATAATCAGGCATATTGAGAGGGTTGGTGTTAATGAGTTGGTGTGGATCCAAAGATGGTTGGCCATTACAAATCCAGTGACATTAGATTTGCATGTAAAGCTAACTGCTAGCTGCATAAATGAGTTCAGGCAAAGCAGCTGGAAACCAGAGGGGGTCCTGACCGGAGCGAGGAAATCACCTCACTATGAGTAGACGGATTACAGCGTTGATGGGACGTCCCTGTTCTGAGCATCCTGTTCCTGGATCACATGACCAGGATGATGAGCCGATGATTTTCTGAGCAGAGCTTTTTAAGAACCTGATGTTTCTCCTCTTAAATGCAAATATAATAAAATACAAACCGGTTCAGACAGAAACAGGAGGGCAGAACATGAACTGTCTAAACTAGAACAGAAACCAGCAGACCTGATGGAGTCTGAATAAATCCTGATATCTGACTTACACTCAGACCTTTAGAGGATGACGAGCCTCTCTGGTGTTCAGTGATGAAGGTGAAGATCAGTGACGATGTTTAAACTGCTGAGCTGACAGTCGACTAGAAGACACCTGGGAGATTTACAGACTGCTGATGTCTTCACCATATGTTCTTCCTGTTATGTCTGCCTACACACACACACACACACACACAGACACACACACACACACACACAGACACACACACACACACACACACACACACACACACACACACACACACACAGACACACACACACACACACACACACACACACACACACACAGACACACACACACACACACACACACACACACACACACACAGACACACACACACACACACACACACACACACACACAGACACACACACACACACACACACACACACACACAGACACACACACACACACACACACACACACACAGACACACACACACACACACAGACACACACACACACACACACACACACACACACAGGCACAGACACACACACACACAGACACACACACACACACACACACACACACACACACAGACACACAGACACACACACACACAGACACACACACACACAGACACACACAGACACACACACACACAGACACACACACACACAGACACACACAGACACACACACACACACAGACACAGACACACACACACACACACACACACACACACACACACAGACACACACACACACACACACACACACACACACACACACACACACACACACACACACACACACACACACACACACACAGACACACACACACACAGACACACACACACACAGACACACACACACACACAGACACACACACACACACACACACACACACACACACAGACACACACACACACACACACACACACACACACACACACACAGACACACAGACACACACACACACAGACACACACACACACAGACACACACACACACACAGACACACACACACACACACACACACACACACACACACACACACACACAGACACACAGACACACACACACACAGACACACACACACACAGACACACACACACACACACACACACACACACACACACACACACACACACACACACACACACACACACACACACACACACACACACACACACACACACACACACACAGTATTTTTGTCAGTAGATCAGAATCTGATCCTGTGGATCTGAACACATCCTCTCACTTCTGCTTTGAGTTTTAAATCAATAATAAACCTTTACAGAAACACAGTTGAATGAAATGTGATCTAAGCTCAGCCTCTGACTGTTTTATAGCGGCGCAGGAGGAGCTGATGATTGGACATGGTCACGCTGCTCAGCTCTCCTCAGCAGGAGGAGTGAAGCGATGACATCACCTGTTCACCTGTCTGTCAGAGCGGCATCAGCTCATAAAGACGAGTACAGTGACAAACTGATCCAGGAGCAGCCGAGCGCTGATTCCAGCTCACCTGCTGCTCTTAATTATTTTGTTTTAAAAGTTGTTTTCTAGTTGTGTTTTGTATATTTTCACTCGTATCCATTTCTTTTAGCAGGAATTTTGCAAAAACTACTGGAGGGATTTCCCTGAAACTTGGTGGGTCAGGATCTTTATATTTCGGTGCAGATGCAGGATTTTTTTTTACTGTCTTTATTGTGAAAGAAAGTGGTTTTTTGGACATTTTCACAGATTATGCAAAAACTACTGAAGCAGTTTCCATGAAACTTTTTGGAGGGGTGGGTCATGGGTCAGGGTCATGGGTGGGGTTGTTCTGCCATGGTAGAGGAGGTGTGTGTTATTCTAGTTTTCAAATTAAAATCAAACTGAGAGCAAAAACTGTCAGTCTGATGAATTTCTATCAGGATCATAATCAGCTAAAATTCTGGTGATGTCATGAACAATTTTGTGAATAAGAGCTTTCTAGTAAAAATATAATAGAAAAAAACCCCTAAATCTCAAAGACTCTGTGATTAATTTTGTTGTGGATTCAGAAATGTTCTAAATAATTTCTATTTAAAAAAATACACATGAATTAAATATTAGGAAGTGAAAAAAACTGATTGCTCTGCTGATGACTGCATATTCTCATGACAGACATAAAAATATTTCTCTGACATGAAAAGATTCGATGAATGTTCAGATACTTTCATGTAAACAACAAACATCCAAACATGGCCGACAACAAAACCAGCCTGAAAATGTTTGTTTTTCTCTTTCAGTGATGGAGGAGGAGCTGGAGGAGAAACGGGGGGATGAACTGACTGAAAGAGGAGGTACTCACACTTTCATACGTTTCCTCTGGCTGTGTTCCAATCGAGGCAATGCCAGGAAATGACTGACCAATCAGGAGACAGTAAACAGATGGAGAGAAACTGTAAACAAGGCGACAGAAACTGGAGGAAATGAGGAAAGACAAAACATTGATGGAGAGCTCTCTCTCTCTCCCTCCCTCTCCTTCCTGTTGTTTCCTCCTCCTTGTTTCTTAGATCAGATCTCGGTTCATGTTTTTCTGGCGCTTCTCGTCTGAACCTTCAGCTCAGGTCAGAAATAAACTCTTACCTCTAGTGTTTCTATAAAAAGCTGCTCCAAGGAAGACGAACATTTCCTGTCAGCTTGTTTCTTCTTCCTGTTGGTGAGGGGTCACTTCCTGTTGAGTCAGAGGCCAGCTGGGACATCCAGTCTGATAGAGGTGTGCACCAAGCACCACGGGCTCTGAGGGACATTTTGGTGGGCGTGTCCGAGGTGTTACCCAATCATCATCATATTTAAAAAGGACTGCGTAACGTAACACAGTTCTATGCATCACCGGGTCTGTTGTTTCGAATGGGCTGAACGGATCCCTGATCTGTTACTGATGCTGCTGCACTGGTTTCCAGTTTGACTGGAATAAGCCATCAGTCGGTCATAGCAATCAGATTTCTTGCCAGATTAGGAGATGGAAACGGATGATGTGATGTGGAAACACGTCATTGAAGCAAACATCCAAACACTCAAAGGTTCCTTCTGCACCTGAAACCCAAAGAACTCTATGAAGCATTTATACATTTTAAGTCATATATTTAAGTCATATATTTTGATTTATTTTATTATTATTTTGTGCATTCATCACATAACGATGACCAAAACTGCACCGACACAACTTTATCACAGCTGATCAGAGATATATCTATCTAAATCTATCTTATCTATTTTATCTATTCTAATCTATTCTAATCTATTCTAATCTATTCTAATCTAATCTATCTATGGTGAAACCAGGCTCCTTTGTTGATCTAAGAAACACTGTATTTCTGTCTACATGCAGACACTGACAGGTTTCTACATCTGGTCTCTGAGTAAAGTGAGAGAAGTGTTTGTTGTTTCAGCTCAATCAGCAGATCTAGATCCTGAATCCAGATGGACCTGTTTTAGAAAACGGCATGTCTTCAACGTGAGGATCACAGGAGTGTCTCATCACTGAGGTCCAACCATCAGTGAGTCGCTGCTGCTTCTGTTTCTGTGGGTCTGGAAATGACCCAAATAAAACTGCGGTGCGTTCAGGTGCTGCGTGTCTCATCACGCCTCAGCTCCCCTCAGCTATGTGGCCCTGCCGAACTCCACCTGAGCCCTGGGATCGGGGCCGACTGCAAACCTGTTTCCTGGTGTTCAGCTGTGTTTGAAGAGTGGATTTAAAAGTCGTGTATGTTGGATAGAACAGATTCAGAAGTTTAATCCAAGGATTCAGTGTTTAGAGGTAGTGACATCAACCAAACTCAACATGTCTTTACATGAACTTCACACTGATATTTCTCCACAAACAGCATTAGAGAAATATAGATGTGTGTGTGTGTTTAATAAAACAGCTGAAAACAAACATAAAATGACTTCATACAGCTGAAGGTCTGAGGTCCAAACTGATGCTCCTGCACCCTTTTAAAGCTGAAGTCTTTCCTGTAGCCTCTGAGCTAAAAGCGCTAATACACACAACGTCTTAAGTTGTTGAGGAGAAATGTCTGACTTTCCATCAGCGTGGCGGAGAGTTGATGAGGACTGAATTCTCTTTTGACCAAAATGTCACAGCTGAAGTTTCTTATTTTAACGTAGATCAACCTTCCAGCTGCAGCTAGTTTGATGTGTCTGTTTAGTTTTGCTGACTCAGGCTTCACCTCTTCATAAAGTTTTGTGGGAATCAGTTCAATAGTTTTGGCATTAATTCAGGAAAACGTTGAAAAACACCTCGTCTCACAATCAAAGAATGTGGAAACACAACTCCTGGATCCGCCCCGTTATCTGGATCCTCTCTTTCTAACCCTAACCTCATCCTTCCATCAAGGCTTTTCTGTAATCCTGCTAACAAACAAAAAGGTACAGATTATTGTGAGTAAACATTGCGTGACAAACATTGTTGTGTGACAAACATTGTGAGCCTCAGAACAGAGTCAGGCTCAGATTCCGGTTTTTATGCTAAGCTGGACTAACCATGTCTTTATTTTCAACATTTGAAGTGACTAATGAGAAGGGAGTCGTTGTCGTGGAGGCGTGGTTAGAACCGTCGCCTCAGCATGAAGGTTCTGGACCTCACCTCTGATCTAGTGTCAGCTGGGATAGGCTCAAGCCCCCCATGACCCAATAAAGGATGAGCGATTAGAGATGGAGAATAAGAAGGGAACTCAGTAGAGAACCTCTACCATCAGTCTCTTTTAATAATCTATCAGGTAGTTTATGCGTCATTAATAAAACTCCTGTTTATCCAGAACCACTTTATTGGGTTCCTTCTTGTTGTACGACCAACCCTCCGACCAAGTCTCATGAAAGTCTGTCAAGTTATTTAATCCTGCAGACAGACAGACAGACAGACAGACAGACAGACAGACATACAGATAGACAGACAGATAAAGTTGCTGTAATGGTGTTTCATACCTGCTCTGTAGGATCCTAAAGGTGTAGGTGTGGGCTCGATTTTCTTATATTTTCAGGTTTATTTGAACCCTGTCGGTTCTCCTGTCAGCTGACTCACCTCCTCCTCTGGTGGAGGTTCTGGAGCTGCTCAGGTTTCCAGCGGCGGAGGCCTCTGGGACGATTTGTGGATCCCACTGAGCTGAGCTGAGTGTTAACAGGAGAAAACACGATGAAGCCTCGTCTATGAATCCTGTGGTTTACAGTGAAACTGACTTCAAACACTTTGACGTGTCACTGACCTGCCCCCCCCTCCCGCTGACTCAGTCTTTATTGTCTCTCTGTGATCCAAAGTGACATCTCTTCACCGTCAATGATCCTCTACCAGAGCTGAGTCCAGGGGACAGGTTCCCCAGATTTAACTCGAGGGACAGCAGGGAGGTGAATACTTCTGTCTCCTCACATTTCCCTGTCGGACCAGATTGATTTGTTTCCTTTAGGAAACAGTCAGCAGCACAACGGCTGCTTCTAAAACCTGCTTCAGTCATGGAGGATAAATAGGAATAAAGTGATAACATCTAAAGGGTCCGTCTGCGTCTGGATGAGGTTTATGTTGTGTACCTGGTCTGTTCATCAAATGGTTAAACGTTCAACACAACCTGTAAACCTCTGAACGCCTACAGGATGCTTTCACTTTCGGTTGCAGCCGGTGTTCCTGGAAGGAACAGTTACTTATTAAATACAGCTGATATGAGGAAATGGTTTTATTGTGGAGCTCAGTGAAAGTGAGGCAGCTGTCGTCTCAGGTGAGTCAGGTTCACGTCATGACTCAGGTATGAACGTGGCGTAGCTGGTCTTTGTTCTGGAACGTGGAAACAAACACAGGATTAAGCAGAAACACTCGCTGTCACTCATAAAGCCTGTGTTAAAGACGCGTCATCATGTCTCTGAACGCTGGTTGGCTTAAAGAAAGAAAGAAAGAGTGGACATGCTGTGGAAGGCAGCTGGTTGGTGACTGAAGTGATTTTGACTGATGGACACAGTTATGATCAAATGTGTCTCTGGCAGAAAATAAGTCAGGTGTTTACTAGTATTTAGCTGTTCTATCATTAGTCAAGTGTTATCATGAAAAAACTCAAGAGTTAGTCGAGATCAAATACAAGCATGAAATACTCACATCTCCATATAAGGTATGTTTTAATATTGTAGAAAATAACTAAATACTAACTAAATTAAAATGTCAAAATATCAAAAGGCTCCTCCAGCAGAGGGGAGATGTGTAAATAAAGGTTTTGAGTTATGCAGGTGAGACGCATCAAAAGTTCTGTAACCATGGAAATGAAAAAAATCCAAATGATAAGAATTTCATTTTTTCATGAAAACCTTTCCCAGAATTCACAGATAATTATCTCATTAATTCAGAAAAACAGGGCAACTTTTTTTTTCCCTTAAGTGACTGCAATTCACTTCCACACAAAACGAAATGTGTGAAATGAAACAAATTTGTCGTGTGGAATCTCGGCTGCAGGCTACAGGCTATGCTAGTAGCTACTAGCATAGCACACAGCAGTCTAGCCTTTAAGGTTAGTTAGCCTGTCTGAAAGGTCTTGGTAACATACGTTTAAGTGTAAGGGTCTATTTTTTAACCCAAACCATGATATTTTCCTAAATGTAACCACTTTATGTTGCCTAAACCTAAAAAAGTAGTTTTAAAGGTAATTAAATGTAAATGTATGTCATGTAAATGTAATAAACAGATTTATTTTTGTTGCCATAACCTGACCAAATAATTTTATAATGTAAACTTAGTTTACATAAATGTAATCAAGTAGTTTTGATGCCCAAACTCAACCACACTGCAGATGAAGTGTTAAAATATATTGATATTAAAATGCACAGTTTGGGACTCAAACCCAGTCTGCAGAGTGAAGGTATGATTATCTCACCATCGCAACTTGTTTTTCTGGCAGAAAGGCCTGGAGGCGGACTTTCTCCAGGTGCATCAAGCCCCACCCACCCAACCTGTTAAATCAGAGGCATTTCTATGGAAGTGTGTAGTCAGTCAACACGCTGTTTCCAATTCAATCTGTAGGACATTCCTATGAATCAGATGATTCATGCGTGCCGTCAGTGAATTCCTTTCTTTATCTAGACCAGGTTACTTAGTTGTGGTGTTTTATTGGAAACCTGGTCTATCAGTCTTTTACTTTGCCACCAGACCATCAATCACCTGCTGCACAGATTCCACTGGAGCGGACAGTCATGTGTTTTTTATCAACTCTGGATGACTTTACATTTTTAGTTTTGATTGCATCCACCTGACTTTTCACAGATAGGAAATAAAAAAAAAGTCCACTGATATACTGCCTGTGTGTGACTGTATGTCTGCAGCTGACTGGGGAATGTGTTGACGTGAGTCTAACAGCTGATTATATCAACGATGACTCAGGAAGTGACAAAATCTAAACGCACATCCCCTCAAACAAACACTCAGTGGCTCACTCACCTTTTTTTTAAATAATTCCATGAAGGGATAAACATCCTGCGACCACTAAAAACAAACAGGAAGCAGTCTTTCTAGAGCAGATAAAAGATACTTTTCCTCAGTATCTCCTCTGAATTCATCTTTGGTGGAGAGTAAATATACTGTGATTTACTGACTATCACACTCACTCAGTAGAGTTATATTCTACTTTGCTCCTTACTGATTGAAT
Organism: Chaunax sp. Z400; assembly: GCA_037577475.1. Classification (NCBI taxonomy): domain Eukaryota; kingdom Metazoa; phylum Chordata; class Actinopteri; order Lophiiformes; family Chaunacidae; genus Chaunax; species Chaunax sp. Z400. The sequence goes on from CM075192.1 coordinate 30,899,044, forward strand.
ACCTTGGTCACATTATGGGATCTTTTTCTGTATAGGTCATATACCGACACAAATACCTTGTTGGTAATCCTGAATCAGAAGCAGCCTTTCAGGATTACCTGGACCTGGACCTGGATGGATGAGAATCGACACAATCATACATTGGTGGTAGTTCATCTCAAAGATGCTTAAGGGTTCCTTCCTGAACCTGGATAAGCCAAAGGACTCACAGACCAGTGGTATTTCGATGCCATGCATGGTCCAAGATTTTTTCTTCCGAAACGAATCTCTGCACAAAACGAGGGGTCCAAGTTGTTTGCGTGCCGATTGGCAGCCATGTTGCAGGTGGTTTATGGCAGCTGCGCCAGTGCTCTTCCCTCTTGACTCCACCCTCTGCCCCATCTGCATTCATTGGTTGAAACTTATTGGCTGTTGCTCATTGCATTGCTCACCAACGATTCGCCAAGCTCTCAGATCACGTTTGAGCGGTTCACATATCGAGCCTCTGGTCTGGTGGCTTTTGTCAGAAATCTCCAAAAACTCGTAGAGATCAGCCCATTGGTTCGTGATGTCATCTTCATACTGAAGCTGTGTATGTTAGTGGCGTCATTGAGAAGATGTTTGATTCAGGACACAGTCACGTCACACTACTGACATGTTTTTAATCTGTTCTCTGGTGTTAGCAGCACCTCCACCTCCACTTCCACCTCCACCCAGCTAACAGTTTCTAGAAGTTCAACAGAAACTGTTCACGGTCAAAACAAAACACAGGAAGCCAGGAAGTTCCATCATAACGAGGTCATGGAGATGATTTCCAACCTGACAACATGTTGTCTGCTCTGACCACAGATCAACTAGATCTAGAACTAGAACAGTTTCTCCTTTTCACAACCGTTTGGTCATCCAAAGAAAGACAATCAGGCAAAAAAGGAATTTTATTTGTGTATGTTTGAGCAGCTGTAGGAATCATGATGGGCATAAATATTTTAACTTTATTACAGAACAACAGAGTCACACATGGATGGATGTGTTCAAGTATCACATTGAGATGCAGAATGTCTCTGTGCCTGTTTCTTTTTTTTCTACACAGTCAACTGTAACCTTAAACTTTATGATCCACAGGGGTCAGATCAGAGAAATGTGATAATAATGAAAGTAAAACTGACCGGAGAGAGAACCATTTCTAAGAAGTTACCCTTGACCTTTACTCTCATTAATCTGAATAAACACACGTCTGTCCCATCTAGATGTTTCTCCTCCTGGGTTAACATCACATGTCTTTGCATTTGGACCTCATATTAATTAAGTGTTAATCATTTATATATAATCATATCATTTATATAACACCTTTCATGCAGCTGACAGTGCTTCACATAAAAAAGGCAGAATATAAAGACAGGAAAGGTCAAACATGATAATAACAGTAAGAATAATATAAAAATTTCTTATTATATATAATCAATTATTACTGTTTGTGCAACAGGAAGAACAAAAATAGAGCTTTTAGCTGTGATCTGATTGGACGTTCAAACATTCCTCTCATTCAAATTCAGCTGGAAAGAATCACATCATAAAAACAAAAACAGCTGCTTCCTCTTTTATGACAATGGACCATGAAATCCACAATTCCAGCTTTTATTCTGCAAATCAAAGGGTTCAATTAAGAACTCAGCAAAATGGTTTTCCTTTTTTTTCAATTGAAAAAATGAGTAGAAAAGGGGGTTTTCAGCAGGTTATACTGGCTATCAGTCTGGTAACAAATTATGGAAACTGTTGCTGATTAATTATCTTTCAATCAGAGATAAGGTGAGGAACGCAGACACCCAAATGGAGAATAAGAATAAGTAGAGCTGCTGCTGCTCCTTCGCATCGAAAGTTCAGGTGGTACAACATCTGGTTAGGACGCCTCCTGGACACCTCCCTTTGAAGGTTTTCCTTCCCTAAGGTAGACCCAGAACTCGCTGGAGGGATTATGTATCACATCCTGTCTGGAAACGCCTCGGGATCCACTTTAAGATTTGTAAGAAAGAGTTTCTGGGGAGAAGAACGCTGGAATATCCTGCTAACAAGATCCTACCCTGGATAAGAGGAAGATGATGGATGGATGGATGGATGGAGGGATGGACTGAAAGCTCTAAATATCATTAGTTCTGCAGGTATATGGACAAAAATCAAAGTATTAAACATGTAAAACATGTCTTTCCTAGAGGAAAACTGAACAACCATCTGCGTCCCATAAAGTCTTTGGCTCTGCTTTCATTTCTCGTATTACCTCCACCAAGGGAGGAGCTTATGCTTTTGCCGTTGGTTTGTTGGTTTGTTGGTTTGTTTGTGAACAGGATAAAAGAAAAACTAACCAACGGATTTTGATGAAAATTTCAGGAGATGTCGGAAGTGGCCCAAGGAAGAATCGATTAGATTTTGGTGGTGATCCGAATCACTGTCTGGATCCAGGATTTTAACATTTATTTTCTCCTGCCTGTGTGTGGTTTGTAGTTTTGTGTGTGGACGACTGCAGCGCGATCACGTACATGTGTGCATGCATGTTTTGGTCAAAGCCACATCTTTCTTGATCAGAGGTAACATGACCCCGTTTTAATATACTTCCTGTTCTCCTGCCTGTGTGTGTGGCTTTGTAACAACTCAGTGTTACAAGTGTCAGTTACCTGTTGTGGCATCGCAGTTTATTTATGTGAGATGACAATATGAACAACTAACAGCCACAATAAATAAAGATTTTAGTAAATTGCAAAGATTTTAATTTTCTGAAACCAGATCAAAGATTAAACCTTCTATTAAGATGTAAAGCAAAGAATGTCTTTACCAGAAAGGCTCCATTCTTATATCAGAAGGTGTGTGAAGGTGTGTTTGGTGTGAAGGTGTGTCTGTTTGTGTTTGTGTAGAGGTGAATGGGGAATACCTGATTCTTGGACCATACTGAAAGTGAACAGATGGAGCTGTTTATGAGTCACAACCTCTCCGTTGTGCAGCAGTGACATGAATCCTCGGTTCAGTGCAGGAGTTTCCTATGCAGCTGGATGTTCAGAATCAGTGTCCGTCTCCTCAGGCCCTTAAAAACCTTCAGGAGAGTCCGTCAGCTCACCTGATTCTTCATCTCTTCATTCAGACACATGACTGATGATTAGTAATGATCCCAATGAGAATTTGTGTGAGAAGTAGTACCAGGTACTTTTTACCCAATGGAAAACCAAAAGAGGCGAGTAGAGCCAGTACCATGTAGTGGAAACACGGCTTTAGCATGTTAAAGACTGCAGACTCCAGACATGGACAACATAACCCCTCCCCCAAAAGCCCCATTTCCACTGTGTGGTACCGGCTCGACTCGACTCAACCCATTCTTTGCTTTTCCGTCAGGTAAAAAGTACCTGGTACCACTTTTTTAGTTCCTGCTCTGCTGCAGTTCCAAGTGTCACGTGAAACATTGCAACCACTGATTGGTCAATGCCCGGCACACACAGAGTATCCTGCAAAGACAAATCAATGGCCGCCACACTCAAACAACGAAGCTACTTTAGTGACTAACTTTTATTTATTGCAGCCACTATATTGAGGAGGTGCAGACGTCAGACATCACATAAATTTTTCCTGAAGATGGTTTCTATCAGTTTTGGCAGGTCTTGTCACACTGATTCATGTTCAGTTGTTGATTTTCCTGCTCACGATTGGACGAACTCGGTCCCATGACTTCACCATCTGATCACAATACAAAATGCACAGAATGGCAAAATCCAAAATATTTTGGTTTCCTTCAGGAGTCATCCCGATTCATCATCAAGGGTCGGTTCATGTTGACCACGTTTCTTCACAGTCTGGTTGGTAGATGTTGGGATATTTTGGGGGATTTGAGTGATTGGTACCCTCAGATATGACAGAAGGTTAATAAGATGAATCAGTATCGCTGTAACTTGTCATTCATTCTGTACTTTCTTTTTTTTTCTCTGTGTGGAGCAGGAATTTTCTCTCTCATTACCGCCTCAGTGGGATGTTCCTCCTCCTCTCGGTCTCTCCTGTTAGAAGCTGGACTGCAGAGTGTCACGTCTCATTTGTCTCTGGAAACAATGGCACAGTTACACAACCACATTCTTCACATACTTCTACAAAAAATAGGTTTTAACGAGCCAAAGTTTCTGCTTTTTAATGCAGACAGAAAGTTAGTCTGTTTAACACAGTTCAACTGGGAGCTGACCAGTACAACCAGTAAGACAGCCGATCCTCTAACACACTGATGAGAGCATTCGTCATCATCAGCCTGAATGTCTGAGGGCTTCACTCAACCTGAGCTTTATTGATAAAGACGAGTTCAAACTTTTTTCCTTCGTTTGAACTCTGAGTCTGAACTCCAGAGAATGGGAGGATGCAGTGGGATTAGTCTGTAACCAGTACAGTAGAGCACTGACACCAGTTCAGGTTGAGAAAGGTTTATCATCTCAAAGGTGAACTGAACTCACTCTTTTCTGGATTTTCAACCACTTCGACCATAAGATGCAGTCATTAATGCTCAGGTCACTGTACTGTAGATTAACAGTAAGTTTAAATCCTTCACTGACTCTGGTAATGTATTCTATTTTTATTTATTTATATTTGATGAACTGTGGTGAGATAGGTTCATATAATCAGCCAAAAGTCCTTAGCAGCAAACTTCAGATTTAAACTGTTTATCTTCTAAAGTTCTCCTGACTCCAGATCAGCCTGAATCTGTAGATTCATATTTTACGGCCAACTATCACATTAAAATCTTGGATGGGTACCAACCAATCACATCGGTAATACCAGGTTCCGATTCAAGTGAAATCAATAGGTGCCAAATTTCAGTACCTGAGAGCTCACCTGAATGAGAGGAAAGAGATACTCCATCACCCAGAATGCAAATCTGTCCAAAAGAACATGTCTCACCTGAGGAAACACCTGGTCAAACACTTAATATAACTAAAACATGAGGAGTGGACGTGTTTGATAGCCTGAAAGACAGCAGCTGCAGCTAACGTTAGCATGTCTGTAGCTAGTAACTCTCTATGAACAGCAAAACTTTTAGTGAGGTGTCAACAGTGTCATGACATCATCCTGTACTTGATTAGCTATTGAATACGTTGTTCTTGGAGGTAACTGGACTTTGGGCTATCTTGAATGATGTTAGGTTAGCAATTTTACAATCGTTAGCTAACACAGCTTCAACACATATTCAGCCATTAACTCCATCTGAAATGTATGTATGTGTTTGTTTGTTTGTCAGAGACTATTACAATATAATACATAAAATCACCGTTGTTATGTCTTTGTGATGAAGGCAGAAATGTTCTGTTATTTCTCTCATCTGTCATCTTTGGACCCGCCCCCGTGTCACCTGTCACCTGATTCCACATACCGAACATACCTGCACTTTCATTTCCACGCCTCCTGGAAAACCCCACAGATAGACGGACAGGTGAGGGTGTGTCAGTTCTGAGAAATGGATTCTAACCTCTATCTCAGCATGGGTCTGGTGGTTCAGGTCTGGTGGTTTGGGTCTGGTGGTTCAGGTCTGGTGGTTTGGGTCTGGTGGTTCAGGTCTGGTTTGGGTCTGGTGGTTCAGGTCTGGTGGTTCAGTTCTGGTTCGGGTGTGCTGGTTCAGGTCTGGTGGTTCGGGTCTGGTGGTTCAGGTCTGGTTTGGGTCTGGTGGTTCAGGTCTGCTGGTTCAGGTCTGGTGGTTCGGGTCTGGTGGTTCAGCTCTGGTTCGAGTCTGCTGGTTCAGGTCTGGTGGTTCAGGTCTGGTTCGAGTCTAGTGCTTCAGGTCTGGTGGTTCAGCTCTGGTTCGGTTGTGCTGGTTCAGGTCTGGTGGTTCGGGTCTGGTGGTTCAGCTCTGGTTCGGGTGTGCTGGTTCAGGTCTGGTGGTTCGGGTTTGGTGATTCAGCTCTGGTTCGAGTCTGCTGGTTCAGGTCTGGTGGTTCAGGTCCAGTTTGAGTTCAGATCCATCATTTTTAAACATACTAAACAAACAGGTTCCCTTCCTGTTATTTCAGCAGGTATCAAAAAGCTTCTTCAGGACCTTCCTCCTGTGTTTCCCACCTCAGACACATCTGACCAATGAGCAGAGAGGATGATCTCATGTGGCTTTTAGTGATTGGTGTATGGTTAGCAGGCTTACAAAAAAAACACTGGACAGGTTTTTATTACACTTGATGAGCACCTGCTTCGGATAGGGCTGATAACATCCGAAGCAGGTGTGATGAGAGGGTTGGACATGTCGGAAGGAAGAATTTTTAAACTTTTGGACGAATGGGCGGAGTCAGGGATATTTAATCTACTTATTTAAACTTTGCAAGTTAGGACTTTTTGACTGTTTTTGTCAATCATGCACAAACTACTGGACGCATTAACATGAAACTTGGTGGAAGAGAGGGGCATGTACCAAAAATGGAGCCATTGAATTTTGGAGCAGATCAGGATAATATAACCCTGAGGGCGGCCATTTTGATGGTGCACAGATCTTGTTTGAATTTGGATTAGAGTTTAATTTAATTAAAAGGGCCTGTTGGGCTTTGGTGCAGAAAAATACTACTGATACCAAACATCAGTTCACCCAAAAATTCATCTCTTATCTTCTCAGCCCCTGCAGAAAAAAAGTCTGGTGAAGTTTTTGGTCCATAAAACATCTCTGGAGCTTCACAATAAAACACCGTTGCAGCATTCTGCTAAGCAACCGAAGAAGAAGAGTTTTCTTTTAAATGTAAACAACCAAACAAACATAAAACGACTCCATCAGACCCCAGAGGACCAGAGATCTTTGGGCTTCTTGACTCTTGCATTATGCCGTAGGAGCTGCAAGGAGACATTTAGTTTGATCACAGTCGTTTGATTCTACAGAAACATTTTGTGGATGAAGAAACTTCATCTGATTTCCATCAATCAGCATTGACAAAATTTTCTCTTCATTTAACAGGTTTATAAACAGTTAAACACTTGAACACATAGCTGCACATATAAATGATAAATGAGAGGGTGTACTAACAAATCCTCCCAGTGACAGTTAAAACACATTTATAGAAAACAAATGACAACTAACACCATGATGTTTAGAAGGACTGGTCAGTTTGTATTTATGTGGAAATATCGCCATCTAGTGTCCATGAAAAGACTGACAGTGTTAAAGTAGCCATCCTGTTCAGACCAGGAAATAGACCCTTAAAAAAATCATCAAATAATGTTGTTGAATTAGGAGAAACTTGAAGTTTGTGAAACTCTGTCTGTGACACACCCCTTATTATTATTTATTATTTCTTCAAACATTATATATTTATATAGTAAGTTATTGTTTATGTGGCAAACATTGTCTGTTTATCCCAGTATTGTACGTGTTTTTTATCCACTGGCAAATAATTTAGGGGATATAATGTCAGTATTGTTGTATCCATCTGTTGTCTGTTCAATATTCTTTCATGTTTTTCATACGCTGGAAGCCTTTTGGTATTTTTAACATTTTAATTTTTCTAGTTTTGGGGAAAAATATTCAACTTGGCTTGTTTTGATGGTGGACTGTTTGCCCAGAGCGTAACTTTAAAACTATTTCATGTACCTTCAACAAATTATGTGTACACATTAACCACCTACTGGAGTGGTGACTTTGGATATTTGGTAATTTTTAAAATTTTTATTTTTTTGCATCAACTTCTCCCTATTCTTAGGAAAACAGTGAGTTTCGTTTTTGGAGTACATGTAGACCAGGAATGATGCCAAATGCATCATTTTAGTTTTTATTTGGATGGTTTTTTATATTTATGCCTCATCTTAGTTAAAGTTTGAGGTTTTTTTTATGACACAACATGGAACAGGGACAGACCCCATCCTCTTCATCGCTATAATAAAATAATTCTGTTCCTATGAAGGTGGACCAACCTGACAAACATCTACCTTGTAGAGTCTCAGGTGTGTTTTTCTCTTCAAAATGTTTAAATATCCTGAGTAGTGAAGATATTTACAATTATTGTTTTTATTGTATTTAGACAATTAAGAAGAAAGAAAAAAACAATTTAAAAAAAGAGAAAATTAAAGCTCATCTCAGATGAAGGTGGATCGTTTACAGAGAATAACTCAAAAATCATTCAGTATGTTTTCTTTTAAAGTTTCACATTTAAAAACTGTAAAATCTTTACTTTTTCCCCACATTCATAAAAGGGTTCATCAGTAAAACTTTTGTTTCTGGAGCGTAACTCAAAAAGTTCAGTGTATTTTAATAAACCTTTAAAAACACATCTCCTGTGTTCTGAAGAGGTTTTTATATGTTGGGAATTTAAAGAAAATATGTTTTTGTTCTTCAATTTTACAAAAATAATTTGACACAAAGCTTTAAATTAAATTCTGCTGAAGAGGACAATGTCATCTGCATAAAAACTAGCATGTCCGTCTGACCTCCCTGATAGCAGCAGTAGATGAGTAGAAGTAAATTAGAGCGATAGAGAGACGTTAAATCCTATGTTTCACAGCTAAAGTTATGGTTCGGCCTTTCCAGCAGCAGTTTTTTGTGGTTTTCCTGTGTTTATTGGCCACCTTGAACAGGAAGCAGAAAACATTTCCGTTTCCTCTCTCCAGACAGGAAACTCTGGACTTTGCCTCCTTTGTTCGGATTCTGGCTCTTTTCCATCCAACAGACACAAACCGAGCCCGAGACGTAGTCCAGCAGGAGCCGGCCTACAGGAGCAGGAAATTCAAATGTCAGTTCAGGTTGTTTGGTTCTGCTTCAGCTTCTCTGGCTGCTGATCAGCAGTTCCTCTGAGAAAATGATCCTCTAACTGTTTGTCTGTGTGTTCAGTCGCTTTCCAGCTGTATGATCAGGATGGAGACGGGAAGATCTCCAGAGCGGAGCTTCTCCAGGTCTGTAACGGTTGGACTCATCACAGTAGTCTTTTTACATTAAATACATGAACAGCTCTAAGTCTGGCATCATAATTCACAAATGTCATGTGATCTAAATGTAAATAAACATGTGCATCAGTCAGAAAAAAGGACACAACAACCTTTTTTATATTTCTAAGAACTTCATTCTAAGAACCAAACTTTTTATGGAATCTCCATCACATGATCGAAGAATAGCTTCAGCTCTTAGAACTCAGTTTTGAGGAACTTTTTGTCAAACGTTATTATAAACAACAGCTTTTAACCGTAGCCTTAAAAAAATGGAACAAAACTCTGACAAATTGTTGTTGAATGTCGTACAGAAGTCCCATTGCTATAGCAACCGCTGACCATCTTACATCACTTCAGCGTTCCCATTGGCTGTGTAACTGCAAACAGAAAAAAGGCCGATGAAGGTCTGCAGTTTGAGGGAGAGTCCCCAGAACTGGAGTGAAAACTAATCATGTGACCAGGAAGAATGAAGTAAAGAGAGAAAATAACAGGGCCCAGAATCGACCCTTGAGGTACACCACCAGTAAGGTTTGTGGGCGAGGAAATGAAGCTTCCGTGTTCTACAAAAGCAAAATGTGAGATTTGGACTATTTTAAAGCCATCGTGATCACTGATTGGCTGACTGATTCACAGGTGCTGTGGGCGATGTTGGGGATATAGGTGATGAAGGAGCAGCTGCAGAGCATCGCTGAGCGAACCGTCCAGGAGGCCGACCTGGATAAAGATGACGTCATCTCCTTCGAGTTCAGGAAGGCGACTAAAGGTGAGATAATTAGTTGGGAATATTAATCTGAAAAGGATGCAGGAAGATGAACTGAATTATTTACATGATATGAGTATTACTATCGTGAAATTAATAATAATAATGATAATAACAACAACAACAACTATAACAAAAACAGTAGCAACAACAACAACAACAACAAAATAATAATAATAATGGTTAACTTTACTGTAATATTAGGCTCATTAGTAAAATAAAGGAACTTTATTCTGTGTTGTGCGCTTGGTGAGAGGCGGGAAGGGGCCGGTGTGGAGGAGAGGGGCGGTGCAGAGCAGAGACGGTAGGGAGGAGATGCTGATGAGGAGGAACAACAGGTCTCCGCTGCAAACAGCTGATGGTTTAAATCCGGGCCACAACTCCAAGAGAATATAGAGAGGAGCCGATGAAAGGTAGGAGAGGTCATTTTTTATTAGGTTACGAACATCTGAGCGGGTTTTATTCATATAAAAACATAAACACATGAAGAGATCCGTAAATAAACTCACGTTTCCGTTCGCTTCATGTCAAAACCGGCTGATTTGATGAAAAGTATTCTGTTACTTCTTCAGCTGTGATGTAGAAAATCAAAAGAAGCAGCGAAGTCTTCAAAATGTAAAGCATTAATATTCAATGATCATATTATTATTATTATATGTTTATATTGTTGACAGGAAATCCTGAAAGCCTAAACGACGCGCTTTTAAAACATCAGCTCCGCCTGATTGATTAATAATCATCATCATTTTTCTACACGTTTTCAAATAAACAAGAAACAGAATAATTCTCTCTGTATAAAAGTATCAAATATACACTCATCTTTTACTGGTATTAAAATGTCAGTAGATGGAGCAGAGCAAATACTTCCTATATTACGTCACAGCGTGCAGCAGGTGGCAGGAAGGACTCATTGTTTCCCTGTACTATATAAGGTCATGCCGTGATTCAAACAGAGGTTCACACTAAAGTTATATAGTATTAAAAGATACTAACATGTCTATTGAATTCCACAACACTGGCGGCCCTTCAGTCCTCCTGCCAACAGGGTCCTGTGTCGGATGTGGGAACAGATTCTGGATCACTTTTTAACTTCAGGCCTCTGCTAACATTTTTATAATATCATGAAAAAAAATAAATAGTCAAATCAAAATAACAATAATCCGGCATGGACAACTCCTGTTCTATGAGCTACTGGATCCAGATTCGGTTCATAATCCTGATTTGAGGGATTAGATGATATATTTATGATATATTTATGATATATTTAGATATATGTGTCACAGTAACAGAGGGGTAGAAACCTGAAACTGCCCCTATAGGCAGCGGAGAAACTGCAGCTTCAGAGTCAAGCAGTGGATTTATGGACCTGTGAAGGAAAGAAGCTCTTTCTGTCTTTACATGCATTCAATACAAGAAGACATCAAAGTACCAGAGTACAGGAGTACAGGAGTACAGGAGTACAGGAGTACACAGTACAGGAGTACAGGAGTACACAGTACAGGAGTACCAGAGTACAGGAGTACAGGAGTACAGGAGTACACAGTACAGGAGTACCAGAGTACAGGAGTACAGGAGTACAGGAGTACACAGTACAGGAGTACAGGAGTACAGGAGTACAGGAGTACAGGAGTACAGGAGTACACAGTACAGGAGTACAGGAGTACAGGAGTACAGGAGTACAGGAGTACAGGAGTACAGGAGTACACAGTACAGGAGTACAGGAGTACAGGAGTACAGGAGTACAGGAGTACAGGAGTACACAGTACAGGAGTACAGGAGTACAGGAGTACAGGAGTACACAGTACAGGAGTACAGGAGTACAGGAGTACACAGTACAGGAGTACACAGTACAGGAGTACACAGTACAGGAGTACACAGTACAGGAGTACAGGAGTACAGGAGTACACAGTACAGGAGTACAGGAGTACAGGAGTACAGGAGTACAGGAGTACACAGTACAGGAGTACAGGAGTACACAGTACAGGAGTACAGGAGTACAGGAGTACAGGAGTACAGGAGTACACAGTACAGGAGTACAGGAGTACACAGTACAGGAGTACAGGAGAACACAGTACAGGAGTACAGGAGTACAGGAGTACACAGTACAGGAGTACAGGAGTACCAGAGTACAGGAGTACAGGAGTACAGGAGTACACAGTACAGGAGTACCAGAGTACAGGAGTACACAGTACAGGAGTACCAGAGTACAGGAGTACAGGAGTACAGGAGTACACAGTACAGGAGTACCAGAGTACAGGAGTACAGGAGTACAGGAGTACACAGTACAGGAGTACAGGAGTACACAGTACAGGAGTACAGGAGTACAGGAGTACAGGAGTACACAGTACAGCAGTACAGCAGTACAGGAGTACAGGAGTACAGGAGTACACAGTACAGCAGTACAGCAGTACAGGAGTACCAGAGTACAGGAGTACAGGAGTACAGGAGTACACAGTACAGGAGTACAGGAGTACAGGAGTACAGGAGTACACAGTACAGGAGTACAGGAGTACAGGAGTACAGGAGTACACAGTACAGGAGTACAGGAGTACAGGAGTACAGGAGTACACAGTACAGGAGTACAGGAGTACAGGAGTACAGGAGTACAGGAGTACACAGTACAGGAGTACAGGAGTACAGGAGTACAGGAGTACAGGAGTACACAGTACAGGAGTACAGGAGTACAGGAGTACACAGTACAGCAGTACAGGAGTACACAGTACAAGAGTACAGGAGTACAGGAGTACAGGAGTACACAGTACAGGAGTACAGGAGTACAGGAGTACAGGAGTACAGGAGTACACAGTACAGGAGTACAGGAGTACAGGAGTACAGGAGTACACAGTACAGGAGTACAGGAGTACAGGAGTACACAGTACAGGAGTACAGGAGTACAGGAGTACACAGTACAGGAGTACAGGAGTACACAGTACAGGAGTACCAGAGTACAGGAGTACACAGTACAGGAGTACCAGAGTACAGGAGTACACAGTACAGGAGTACACAGTACAGGAGTACCAGAGTACAGGAGTACACAGTACAGGAGTACAGGAGTACACAGTACAGGAGTACAGGAGTACACAGTACAGGAGTACAGGAGTACAGGAGTACAGGATAACACAGTACAGGAGTACACAGTACAGGAGTACAGGAGTACACAGTACAGGAGTACCAGAGTACAGGAGTACAGGAGTACCAGAGTACAGGAGTACAGGAGTACCAGAGTACAGGAGTACAGGAGTACAGGAGTACACAGTACAGGAGTACCAGAGTACAGGAGTACAGGAGTACAGGAGTACAGGAGTACACAGTACAGGAGTACAGGATAACACAGTACAGGAGTACACAGTAAAGGAGTAATAGAGTACAGGAGTACAGGATAACACAGTACAGGAGTACACAGTACAGGAGTACACAGTACAGGAGTACAGGAGTACACAGTACAGGAGTACACAGTACAGGAGAACACAGTACAGGAGTACACAGTACAGGAGTACACAGTACAGGAGTACAGGAGTACACAGTACAGGAGAACACAGTACAGGAGTACACAGTACAGGAGAACACAGTACAGGAGTACACAGTACAGGAGTACAGGAGTACACAGTACAGGAGAACACAGTACAGGAGTACACAGTACAGGAGAACACAGTACAGGAGTACACAGTACAGGAGAACACAGTACAGGAGAACACAGTACAGGAGTACACAGTACAGGAGAACACAGTACCATTTGATCAGTACCGCTTAAATGGATGTTTTACATGGTGAAAAATACAAAGTGTCCGAATGTTATGGTCATATTTTAGGGCGTTCTTCACACATTATTTTGTGATGTCACTTTTAAAGCAGATTTTTAAGGTCCTGTTGCATCTATTCGATTATTTTAAGAGAGAAGGCATCCATAATAAAACACACTGTGTGTTTCATGTTTATTAATGTTTGATCATTTTACTGTTACATACATGTTACTGTCTACGTAATGAACTCTTTTGTTAAGCAATTATGCTATGCATTATTATCATTATTATTTTGTTGTTATTATTATTATTTTTTCATTATTTTGTTATTATTATTATTATTATTTATCATTATCATTATTATTATTATTATTATTATTATTATACATATCCACTGAGTGTATTATTATTTTTGGAAAATAAGTCAAATTAAAAGTTTCTGTAGATATGAGCTCTGTCTGTCTGTCTGTGCCTGAATCTATTGTCAGTAGTTATAAATAATGATGTCACTCTGCTCTCCAGGTGCCAAAACCAGCTGATGCTGTTGCCTTATCTGGTCACCTGGACTGAACACAAACAAACACACAGATGGCCAACATGGAGTCAGACTCACCCATATTGACAGAGCAGGAGGAGCTGCAGAGGAGAGCCAATCAGGTCACAGATGAGGTAAGAGGTGGATCTTCTCCCTCCAAATAAATGATCACATCTCCTCTTTATCATAGTTAATGACCCTCCAACCACAGAGGAGGAAAGGAGAATCACTACATTAAAATCCTACTCCTACTTCTGCTCCTCCTCCCTCTCCCTGTCCCACTCCCTCTCCCTGTTATATGCTAATATGTTTCATGTCACACCTGTTGGACACTGATGTGTCCTTCTTCACTGTTAGGTCTTCTCTCAGAAGAAGAAGAAGAAGAAGAAGCTTTATTTGTCACATACAATTATACACGGTACAATGTAGCAAAATTCTTTCTCTGCATCTGACCCCTCCCTGAGGAGCAGTGGGCGGTCCTTACGGCGCCCGGGGAGCAGTTTGGGGTTCAGTATCTTGCTCAAGGATACTTCGACATGTGGACTGGGGGGAATTGGGGATTGAACCACCGACCTTCTGATAAGTGGACAACCGCTCTTACCCCCTAGGCCACAGTCGCCCCCCAGTCTCAGTCTGTTGACTGGATGTTGGGTCTGTGTTGGATCTGTGTCCTCAGACACAAATGTTCTTCTTCTCATTGGTCCTTTCCTGGTTCCACACTTGAATCACTTAGACTTCCTCATTAGGAGATCCATGGTGGGCGTACACACAAGATGAGCTGGCAGCTTTTCAGGATCACTCTGGTCATTATGGAGCAAACCCTTCAGATACAGACAGAAAACTCATCAATCTGAGATATCCTGAACAAAACTGTGCCTGTTAGTCAACTCTCCTCAGTGACGTGTTAGCAAACTAAAAAAACAGTGTTTTTACAAACTGTAATAGAATATAGGGGACAAAGGTTGCAACGAAAGAACACTTTCATTACCAGTATGATCATTTCATCATTATATGATCTGTCAATTACAAAATATCAGAAAAAAATAAACATTTTTCCAGAGCCAAATAGTTATGTATCTAATTTACTGGAAAGCCACTTTAAATGCTAATGTTTTAAGCCCTGATTTGAATGACTTGACAGTTTTTGCAGACCTCAAAAGCTGCATCACTTTGCATGTTTTCGATCCTGCTCTAAGGCCTCGTTTACATGACAACGGTCTCTGTTCACATGTTACAAAACATTGTAGAGTGTCTGCAGGGCAGAAGATGGTGGTGTAACCTTCAACACCACAGAATAAGATATCATTAGTGGTTCAGAGGAGCATTAATAAACTCAGCAGAGTCTGCAGCACACAAAAAACACACAAAAAACCAGTCCGATAGTCCGATATTGTTTTGTTGTTGTTGTTCTGTCTGTGAACATGAAGCATGAAGTAAAAACACTCTGGAGCCTGTTTTGTTTACATTTTCAAGCCCCCAAAACGTTGTTGGCCAAAAACACAACAAAACGTTACTGTTTTAGGGTAAACAGACCCTAAGCCTGTCCCAGATGATAAACCAGAGCGTATTTACACCCAACATGTAGACCTTTATAGACCAGCAGTAGTATTTTAAAATCAACCACAGGAATCAGTGCAGTCGTACAGTAATGCATGAACCAGTGTTTACCTTCTTTAGGTAGTAAACATTTCATTCTATGTGTTTGATACGGTAGTAGACAGATTAACAAGATGGCAGCTATTGTGTCTATTGTGTAAAAGGTGGCACCAAACCAGATATATTCCTTTCATGGTTTACTGGTGACATCATTGGGTGACATCATCATACTTTTATTGGCATTTCTTCTGTTCAAGACTCCTTATAGGGGTCATAACAATGTCTCAGCCCAAACAAAACATTCAGACTAATCCAGGGAGACAGACTCTATGAGGCTGATGGAGGACGGTGCTCTGCCTGAGGGGAGTCTCCCTTCATGGACACCTGGCTCACCTGGTTGCCATAGAGACAACCGATCTCCCAGTGCAGCAACCTGCAGAGAAACATCAGGCACAGATGAGCTCATATGCTCAGTGTGGGGCGCTGCTAAACACACACACACACACACACAGACACACACACACACACACACACACACACACACACACACACACACACACACACACACACACACACACACACACACACACAGACACACACAGACACACACACACACACACACACACACACACACACACACACACACAGACACACACACACACACACACACACACACACACACACACACAGACACACACACACACACACACACACACACACAGACACACACGAGGTGGAAAGCCTGGGGTGAGACTATCCATGTGTGACTGTCAGTACAGTACAGCTCATAGTATTGTAAACATAAACAAAGAATTATAGCTAAAATAGACTATTTCTAATCTTTAAAATTTTTTATTTGATTTCTGGAAATCTTTGTCCAACCCCAAGATTGGCGTCTCACGACCCCGCAAGGTGCCGCGACCCCCATGTTGGGAACCCCAGTCTGGTAACTGGTAATGACGCTGCTTTAGTGTTCTTAAAACATCATGACTGACTAATGATTGCTGGCTCCTCCTTTCCTCCTGACATGTCTGTGACATCATGATGCTCTGTTTCCTGCTTTCTCCACTACATTGTACAGAAGGTCTCTGTCTTCTCCTGGATGGGGATCCCTGCTAGATGTCTGTAGGTCCCTGATACTGATTTTAGAAGTTGAACAAACAAACAACACTTTTGCCAAAAATAACCTTATATTTCAGTATTTCATCAAAGCTCATTACAAATCAAATGTTTGCTGCACACATAACGACACACTGACTGTCTCCAGCCTGTATCTTTACCCTGTTGGTATGGCATCCCATAATACACTGTTAAGAATGTTTCTGTTGTTTGCTGGCAGACAACAGTGGACCTTCACATAAAACACAGTCAATGAAGATAGATGAATGGTTTTCTGCTCCTGTGGTAGCATGGGACAAGTCGTAGAGAGTTACATCATCTTCACCATGGAAACCATAATAGAGCATCAAAAATTACACTAATTCAAAAATAGGAAGTTAAGTACAGCTAATAATTCAAACTAGTCATAAATGGATCCTCTTGAATGTTTTATTTGTTGGTATTAATTTGACTGTATTATGAAGAGACGTTATTTGTGTTTTTCAGTCTCTGGATAGCACAAGGCGGATGATGCAGCTGGTTGAGGAGGTACACACACACACACACACACACACACACACACACACACACACACACACACACACACACACACACACACACACACACAGACACAGACACACACACAGACACACACACTCTACAGCACAGACTCTACAGCACAGACTCTACAGCACAGACTCTACAGCACAGACTCTACAGCACAGACTCTACAGCACAGACTCTACAGCACAGACTCTACAACAGAGACTCTACAGTAGAGACTCTACAGCAGAGACTCTACAGCAGAGACTCTACAGCACAGACTCTACAGCACAGACTCTACAGCACAGACTCTACAGTAGAGAATCTACAGTAGAGACTCTACAGCACAGACTCTACAGCACAGACTCTACAGCACAGACTCTACAGCACAGACTCTACAGCAGAGACTCTACAGCACAGACTCTACAGCACAGACTCTACAGCACAGACTCTACAGTAGAGAATCTACAGTAGAGACTCTACAGCACAGACTCTACAACAGAGACTCTACAGCACAGACTCTACAGTAGAGACTCTACAGCACAGACTCTACAGCAGAGACTCTACAGCACAGACTCTACAGCACAGACTCTACAGTAGAGAATCTACAGTAGAGACTCTACAGCACAGACTCTACAACAGAGACTCTACAGCACAGACTCTACAGCAGAGACTCTACAGCACAGACTCTACAGCACAGACTCTACAGTAGAGACTCTACAGCACAGACTCTACAGTAGAGACTCTACAGCACAGACTCTACAACAGAGACTCTACAGTAGAGACTCTACAGCACAGACTCTACAGTAGAGACTCTACAGCACAGACTCTACAGTAGAGACTCTACAGCACAGACTCTACAACAGAGACTCTACAGCAGAGACTCTACAGCACAGACTCTACAGCACAGACTCTACAGTAGAGAATCTACAGTAGAGACTCTACAGTAGAGACTCTACAGCACAGACTCTACAGCACAGACTCTACAGCACAGACTCTACAGCACAGACTCTACAGCAGAGACTCTACAGCACAGACTCTACAGTAGAGAATCTACAGTAGAGACTCTACAGTAGAGACTCTACAGCACAGACTCTACAGCACAGACTCTACAGCACAGACTCTACAGCACAGACTCTACAGTAGAGACTCTACAGCTTTTTTTTGCTAAAATTGTAAATATGACGAACTGTTTTGAAATCTCTGCATCATCGCATGACAATCATACGTCTTATCTGTTTCACCAAACTGCAGCTTGTCATTGTGTATGATGTAATGTGTACCTGTGGTTTCATGTGCTCCTTTCTCCAGAGTAAAGATGCTGGGATCAGAGCCCTGGTTATGCTGGATGAACAAGGAGGTAATCAGTTCTGGTTGATCTGTCAGTAATCCTCACAGCTGTCAAATAAAAAGGTCTGTTTCCCTACAAAGAGGAGGGGAGGTGTGCTTAAATGTTTCAGGATATCTATGGAGACACAACAACACTGTTATTTTAAAGATTTACAGTTGTTCTCTTTAACCGTTAGACAAACTACTATGTGGTTTAACAACTTCCACTTTAGTTTCAGTGCTGGTTGGACACGGCTTCTGTATCACACTTATAAAGAAAGTTTGTTTAGAGGAACAGCTCACTCAAAAAGGAAGTTTTAGTCATTATCTACTCTTTCCAATGCAGACTGAAAGTTGGGTGAATTTTCTTCGCTCCATGTCTGGAGCATTGAAGGATCCTGAACAACTCAATGAGACGGTTTTTGTTTAACAACGTAACGAAACAACAGAAAATAGAATGTAAGAAATAAAATGTAATGACTAATACAACTCATATGGTGGAATCAATGTCTCCAGAAGTCTGCAGATTTCAGACTGATTTGAAAAAATCATTATTTACATCTTTTTAAGCCGAAATCTTCACTGTAGCCTGTAATCTAAAAGTGTTAGTGTGTGCATGAATCTGAACATGTGTACTTGTACCTCTAGATGAAATCAACGAGAACTCTGGATCTCTGCAAACCTCAGGATTTAAACTAAACGTGCAAATTAGTTAGTATAGTGAAGATTTCAGTTTAAAAAAGGGTGTAAAGTCATCTTTTCTGGTATTTCTCCCCTCACCAGCTGTATGGAGTCATTTTCATGTTTGCTTTTGGTTGTTTTTTATGTTTTAACACTCTTCCCCATCCCTTTCAGGTGTTAAGGA
Organism: Chaunax sp. Z400; assembly: GCA_037577475.1. Lineage (NCBI taxonomy): Eukaryota > Metazoa > Chordata > Actinopteri > Lophiiformes > Chaunacidae > Chaunax > Chaunax sp. Z400. The sequence goes on from CM075192.1 coordinate 30,918,387, forward strand.
GGATTCTCTTAACCCTGTTTTGCTGTGAAGTTGCACAAATGTTTTGTGGACTCAGAAACGTCACCTGACCATCAGCATACAGTCAATACATAATGACTACATTTTGTATTTTTTGTGAACTGTTGCTTAAAAATACTTTTTTTTTTAACTTAAATTAAGAGAGGCAGAGAAGAATCTGACAGACATGGCTCAGTGCTGTGGTCTGTGTATCTGGCCAATCAGGAAGTACGTCTGGGTTCCAGTAAAAAGCCATACCAGTGCCCAGTTCCATTAAATTAAACTTTAAACTTTGATGTTTTCTCCAGTCATCTGTCTAACAACTTTAAATGCACGTTTATCATGATGGGAAAGGGTTGGAAATGATTCATTTAGATGATAATGAAACAAATGGACATTAAAGTTGTATAAATAAGACTGTCAGGTCACACAGAGAATCATCTACAGGTACAGTTCAGTACAGGTGTGGTTTAAACATGTACAAGTCAGAGTTATATCTTAACTTTTATCTGCATGTACAAATGGCTACAGACCAAGAAAGGAGTTCGAGCTGATTATAGGAGGAGAATCATTTTTCTGCCAAAGCGTTTCTGGTGAGGCGTCTCTTTCCCCTCTTTTTACCAGACGTTTGTGCTCTCGTCCATTTCTGAGTGACTTTAAGACTTTTTATATTCCACTGGGACCCGTTGAGGAGGGGTATCGGCCTATGAGAACATGCTGCTAAAGGCTGGCAAACAGAGCTGAGTGATATTTTTAATACAGTACAGGACCAATATGTGAACATGGCACCTGAATGTCTCTTCCTTCTTCACCACTTCTTGTAGTTTTTGGAACAAGTTAACAGAAGTCCAGTTTTCCTTAAATGTGACATCCCTCATTCCAGCTCCACCAAACCCTGAACCAGGACTGGAACTGGGCACTGAGTCGGGGTACCCATGTCTGGTCCAGCTCGGCCCTGTTAGCTCTTGGGCAGCAGTAGTTGGTGTAGAGTGACTTCATGCAGACTTTATTTATGTGGCCTTTTTGGTTTGGTATTTATTTGGCGGCTGGTTTTTCAGTTCAGCTGTGGGCCTTTGGGGAAATCATCTGTGTTCATTTTTTCTTTTTTGGATTTTCTTTTTGTTCTCCTTCTCTGCTCCTCTCCACCATCCTCTTCCTCCATTCTTCCTGTTGTCCATTCTCCTCCTCACCTCCCCCTTCATCATCCTTTTTCCTCTCTCTCTCCTTATACTCTCACCTTGCTCTTTCCCACCTCATCTCCTCTGTCTTCCTTCCTGTTTTGCCCTTCTCCTCCTTCTCCATGTCTATCTTTGTTCCTCCTCTCTGCTCCTCCTTCTTCCCATCTCCTCCTTCTCCTCATAGAGCAGTTGGAGCGTATAGAGGAGGGTTTGGATCAGATCAACTCTGATATGAAGGAGGCAGAGAAAAACCTGACTGACCTGGGCAAGTGCTGTGGCCTCTGCGCCTGTGATAAGTAGGTGTAGGTGAACTGTTCCTTTAACAGGCTAAACTCATAATAAAAGTAATACTAAGGTCTCTCTCTCTCTCTCTCTCCCTCTCTCCCTCAGACTGAAGGCCTTTGAGGAGAGCGGGGCGTACAAGGCCGTTTGGGGAGGAGCCTCTGGTCAGGATGGCGTGGTTTCCAATCAGCCGCCATCGTCTCACGTCGTGGATGAGAGGGAGATAATGATCATGAGCGGAGGATACATACAGAGGTAGAGAGACAGAGTAATAGAAGAGATGATGAGTGTGTGTTTGCTCTTCTTTAGAACACAGTGACATGTAATACGACCAGTCATCAGTCATAGGGGCAGCTGGGCAAACACAGGACAATAAAACTAACACACACTTTGTTCTACTCGGTCTCAGGGTGACCAAAGACGCCCGAGAGGACGAGATGGAGGAGAACCTGGTTCATGTGGGCAGCATCGTCGGAAACCTGAAGAGTATGGCCTTGGATATGAGAAACGAGATGGACACACAAAACGACCAGATCGAACGCATACAGGGAAAGGTAGGATGGATGGATGGATAGAATATCCAAAAAAGTGCTTCCACACTGTATACGAACCAAACTGGTTCAGTTTGATCCAGATTGAGACCACCTCTTTATGTCGGACCGAAGTCAAGCTGTTTGGTCCAGACCCTGGTCCAGGGTCAAAGTTAAAAGTCCGGACCAAACGAGGTAAGTGTGAAAGCAGATTTTTACAAATATGCAAACCTCTGAGCCTTTTGTATGGTTTGATAAGGTTCACTGATGACTCTGATCTGTTGTCATGCATCAGAGAGAACACTGGTTAGCACAACTCTACCAGTGCTAACAGCACGATGAGTCGGCCACTGGGGAAACAGGCCCTTTGAGCTGGTCCTGGGAGCCTCTTTCAGACAGAAACGGACCCCCTTCTCCGTGACCCCTCTGGTTTGTTCAAACTGGACCACACCAAGGCGTCACATCACCTCGGTGTGTGCGTTCACAGTGTATGCTAACGTTAAGAGGTGTGACGTACAAGTCAACAGCAAACATAAAAGCTGATATATTTCACTATCTCTGCAGTTTAGCGTCATTTTCTGTGCTTCATCTTCAAATAACGGACTTCCTGTTGCTACCGCACCGTTAAATCCCCCGGTTAGGTCGCACACCTGAACGGATTACTACAACGTCACACCCGTTCCGTAACGCCGGGGCACTTCATTCATACAGACGTTTCTGTTACTACCTCCTGAGGCGTCACAGACGGGGAACAAACTGACACCCCATTACGCCGTCATTGGGTTCAGACAGACGTCGGGGCGGAATAAAGGTGCAACAGGCCCGGGATGTCAGAACGGAGCTTCAGTGTGACTTTATCAGTCTGTGGTGAGCCAGAGAAAGAAAATGAGGTGTCGTCTCTCTGTGAAGAACATGGATGAAAGTCGACAGGATAAAAGCAGCAGATGCTTCTGCTGTTTCATTCAGGCTTTCACTTAGACGGCTCAGCAAACGGCCAAAGCCTTAATCTCAGAACATGGAGAGAGAACAGTCTGGTTTAGTTCTACTCCATGAACACAACAGAGCAAACAGCATGCTTTTGTATTCCTGGGTTCTGTTGCAGCATCTTATCATTGCTTTAGTTTTTCACTCTGAAAGGATCGTAATGCTTTCAGTGTCGGTTTGACAACCTGTATTAACATTCCTGTTTATATATATATTTTTGTCATTCTGTCTCTGCAGGCTATTCTCAACGTGTCCCGCATCGACGCTGCCAACCAGAAAGCCAACAACCTGATGAAACGATAGGACACTCCTCCTTTTCACTTCTTACTTTTTCCTTGGCATGCTGTACCAAAGTGTTGCTGCTGTTATTCTCTGCTTTACATCGGTCACTTTTCAATTAGAGTTCTCATCATGAAAACGTGATTCTTTATTGTGACCAATGAGCTGTCTCTCATCTCGTGTTATCATACTATTTATTCTCATGATATTCTCATGGGGAGCTATGCTTTTGATGTTATGCTTACTTATTTATTACTGATGTATTGACCTATTTCCGTTGTTACTTTGCATTTCACACTGCGTTTTCCCCTCAAGGTGGCCTCTGCGGTCTCTCAGCAGAGAGTTAGAGCATAGGGAGCTTTACTGGGGAAACTGGGTCACTGCAGCAGCACCATGACCACCAGCAGCAGCAGCAGAGAGCAGAATCAGACCAACAGATAAATCAAGAAATGATTTCACTAAAAGGTGAACATGTAAAGAAGAAGAAGAAGAAGAAGAAGAGCGGCTCTGTGGGCTGGAGCGTGCATTTTAAGCCTAGAAGTGGCCTTTTTCTACTAACGGATAAAAAGAATAAAAAGCTCTAATATGTGCAAACTTAACTATAACAGTTCATTTCCAAATGTAAACACCATTGTATAATATCCCCTTCTAGCCTGAAACTCCCATAAAGAGTGAAACACGTGCATGATGGCGCCCTCTGCAGGCGTAGGCGGGTATTGCCCAGAAGAAGGAAACACGTATTTGTCCCAAATGGAGGATCTCTGGTGACACCAAGCGGACAAACGTGGAACCTGCTCTTCCTGTTCTCTCCATCTTCTCTTCTCCGTGCTGATGTAAAATGGTGGTGACGATGAACTGGTGTTGCTTCTCTGATCTTATTCCTCACCTGAAGGGGATCCAGTCAAAGCTTTTGCTGCCACATATTCAAACACTATGTTTGGTTCTTGTTGGTTTCCTCAGCAGCTATGAATGTGTTTGTTCTGTAAACATCATTCTTATAATAATAATAATATAATTATAGTAGACCTTCACAGTGGTGTGGGGTAATACTGGAGGTCTGTGGTTTGGTTTCATGTGTGATTATAATTTGTAGCCTACAGAGCGTTTGACCTTTGCTGAGGCCTCCACTGTGACGCAGCAGCTTAGAGACAAATATTGGGACTAGAACAAAGTGGTGCAGCTAGAGAGCTTAATTATTGTTGTTTGTTGTGATAAGATGCAAAAATATGAACATTATGAATAAAATAATTGTAAAAAAGAAACTGCGTCTGGCATTGGTTTACTTTGCTTGGGGGAGGAGTTTCTGAGGTAAGTTAGTGTCATGAGGAGGTTTTGGCTTAATTTTTCACATGAAATACCAAAAATATGGTTTTATTGTGCAAAATTCGTGAGTTTTCTGTTTGATTTCTGTGAAACTGGGGCTGGTTTTTGTGCACAGTTATCTGGGGCAGCTGGGGGCGCGCAGTGGTCTGAAAATCTTGCGCGTGCAAGGGAGAAAAAAATTCTCTCGCGCTGCGGAGTCTGCGCAGTTGCGTTGTTCTCGTCACTCCGAACTTTCGGGAGAACCACACAGAGGAAGGAGGGGAGGGAGAGCAACGCCATTTTTCTGGTAATCATTTTCTACATACACAGCTTACGAACCCACACAGCGGGATTAATTATCGATAACGGACCGCGCGCGTGCCGATTTAGCATCGACAGGCAGTAAATGTAATGTGAATATCTTCAATGCGAAAAAAGAGCGTATCCGCGGCGCTGGCAGGACCCGCGTCCCGCGTCCCGCGTCTCGGCCACCGCAAAGATACAACACGCTGTTTTGTATCCGCGCTTAACGTCCACGGTAAAACCACGCAGCGACACTTAACCTCGCCTTAAGTCGTGTTTCGCTGTTTGAACGGAGCGTCGTCTCCGCGCTGCGGCGCTTACAGTGATGGCGGAATCGGTGCTCTGCTCGGTGTGGGAGTCTCCAGGCACGAGCAGCAGGGAAGGAGGCAGGCGCGAGCTCAACAAAGACACAGAAGATCACAGCTGATTCGTTCAGACGCGTCACGTGGTCACAGCAAAGCTACGCTAATTAAATCCTTTATATGGAGAAGTTGGCCTGAAGCGTTTGACAGAATATTAACTGTGTTTGGCGGATCGTGTTTAAACCAAACTTTATTAGTATAAAACAAACCAAACAAAGAGAAGGGAGAAAGTATCAAATATAAATGGGCTTTTGTGAAGAGGTTTGTTTTTAAATACAGTCAATAAGTTGAATCATGGAAAATATTGTGGTTATTTTTTTTCATAAAGATTTACATAATCACAACACAAAAAATGCTTAGTGCCCAGCATTTGTCTTTAATCCAACCAGAAGGGGGCAGTGAAGAGACACCAGGGAAAGAAAAACAGAATGTTCTCGGTCTACGCCTATGAAAACAGCTCTGGTCCAACCCGACAGGGGTTTAATGCCCAAACTCCTACTTCTGTTTGTCTGTTCTCTTCAAACATCACCATTTGTGCAGGCTGCCTACTATACTTATGACTTATTTCTCCATCATGGTGATTAAAGTATCTTCACAGTGAATTTTTCTAAAAGACTGCTGCTTAACTGAGCAGCTGTTGTGTTGGATGGACAGTAAGACTCTGGATATTCTATCTCTGCCTCAGGTGTGAGATTTGTTAGTTTTACTAAGTTTGGAGATGAATTTTTCAGTACACTATTAAATCATGAGCTTCAGGGATGAACTAATGCTCCTCCTACCTGTGTAGTGATTTCAGGAAGAATAAAGGTCCGGATGATCAGATCATAGCTTAAAAATGCTTAAATGGTGCCGTTGGTTCTACTGGTGATCAGGTACATCAGTCAGATTTATTTACATTTATTAATTTGACTTCTGTGCAAAGCAACATACACAAAGTAGAGCTGCAAACCTGTCAGATAGAAGTTTAGTTACTTCCTCTGGAAACCGTAAATCTTGTAGTTAATTTTGTAAATAGGTTCTTTTGAGGAATAAAGAAAATTACGTTTGAAGAAATTCTGATGGCAGTTGCAGGAACCTTTTCTTTTATGTTTAATAAATGTTACATAAAAATGTAATATGTTGGTCCCTCTTTTGGTTTATTGTAGAGAGTAATATGTGGGTGTAATATTGTAATATGTGGGTGTAATATTGTAATATTTGGTATGTTGGGTGGTGTATTTGTTGTTTTTTGTCGTGTTTGTTGTTTTTTCCATTTGCTTTTGATTAACTTCACATCGTGTTTTCTCTTGTTTTTCTTCTCTTCTCCTCCTCTCTTGTATTCACCCCTCTCTTCCATCTTTCCTCCCTCCTTAGTGTTCCTCTACTCCCTTTTCTCTCCCCGTATGTCTCTCCTCTGACAGGCCTTCAGTCAGACAGGAGGATCAGGGCCAGACAGTCCTGTTAGGAGGTAAAACTGGACTCTGAGTTGTAAAGGGCCATCAGACCAGGATGAGTGGAGGAGGAGGAGGTGGAGGAGAAGGTGGAGGTGCGGCCATGTCGGCCCCGTGGCGTGATGACGATGAGGAGTTAAAGGCAGGAGGAGTGAAAGGAGGGCTGAGAGCTAAACCGAGGTTCTCCTTCACCGAAGTTAAACTGCTGCTGGAGGCGGTGAAGAGGAACAGATACATCATCCTCAGTGAGTGTGTGTGTCTGTGTGTGTGTGTGTCTGTGTGTGTGTGTGTCTGTGTGTGTCTGTGTGTGTGTCTGTGTGTGTGTGTGTGTCTGTGTGTGTGTGTGTGTGTGTGTGTCTGTGTGTGTGTGTGTCTGTGTGTGTGTCTGTGTGTGTGTGTGTCTGTGTGTGTGTGTGTGTGTGTGTCTGTGTGTGTGTGTGTGTGTGTGTCTGTGTGTCTGTGTGTGTGTCTGTGTGTGTGTGTGTCTGTGTGTGTGTGTGTCTGTGTGTGTGTGTGTGTGTGTGTCTGTGTGTGTGTGTGTGTCTGTGTGTGTGTGTGTGTCTGTGTGTGTGTGTGTCTGTGTGTGTGTGTGTCTGTGTGTGTGTGTGTCTGTGTGTGTGTGTGTCTGTGTGTGTGTGTGTGTGTGTGTGTGTGTCTGTGTGTCTGTGTGTGTGTGTGTGTGTGTGTGTCTGTGTGTGTGTGTCTGTGTGTGTGTGTGTGTGTGTGTGTGTCTGTGTGTGTGTGTGTCTGTGTGTGTGTGTGTCTGTGTGTGTGTGTGTCTGTGTGTGTGTGTGTGTGTGTCTGTGTGTGTGTGTGTGTGTGTGTGTGTGTGTGTGTCTGTGTGTGTGTGTGTCTGTGTGTGTGTGTGTCTGTGTGTGTGTGTGTCTGTGTGTGTGTGTCTGTGTGTGTGTGTGTGTGTGTGTCTGTGTGTCTGTGTGTGTGTGTGTCTGTGTGTGTGTGTGTCTGTGTGTGTGTGTGTGTGTGTCTGTGTGTGTGTGTGTGTGTGTGTCTGTGTGTCTGTGTGTGTGTGTGTCTGTGTGTGTGTGTGTCTGTGTGTGTGTGTGTCTGTGTGTGTGTGTGTCTGTGTGTGTGTGTGTCTGTGTGTGTGTGTGTGTGTGTCTGTGTGTGTGTGTGTGTCTGTGTGTGTGTGTGTGTGTGTCTGTGTGTGTGTGTGTGTCTGTGTGTGTGTGTGTGTGTGTGTCTGTGTGTGTGTGTGTCTGTGTGTGTGTGTGTCTGTGTGTCTGTGTGTGTGTGTGTGTCTGTGTGTGTGTGTGTGTCTGTGTGTGTGTGTGTGTGTGTGTCTGTGTGTGTGTGTGTGTCTGTGTGTGTGTGTGTGTGTGTGTCTGTGTGTGTGTGTGTGTGTGTGTCTGTGTCTGTGTGTGTCTGTGTGTGTGTCTGTGTCTGTGTGTGTGTGTCTGTGTGTGTCTGTGTGTGTGTGTGTCTGTGTGTGTGTGTGTCTGTGTGTGTGTGTGTCTGTGTGTGTGTGTGTCTGTGTGTGTGTGTGTCTGTGTGTGTGTCTGTGTGTGTGTGTGTGTGTGTGTCTGTGTGTGTGTGTGTGTCTGTGTGTGTGTGTGTGTGTGTGTGTGTCTGTGTGTGTGTGTGTCTGTGTGTGTGTGTGTCTGTGTGTGTGTCTGTGTGTGTGTGTCTGTGTGTGTGTGTGTGTGTGTGTCTGTGTGTGTGTGTGTGTCTGTGTGTGTGTGTGTGTGTGTCTGTGTGTGTGTCTGTGTGTGTGTGTGTGTGTGTGTGTGTGTGTGTCTGTGTGTGTGTGTGTGTGTGTCTGTGTGTGTGTCTGTGTGTGTGTGTCTGTGTCTGTGTGTGTGTGTGTGTGTGTGTGTGTGTGTGTGTCTGTGTGTGTGTGTGTGTGTGTCTGTGTGTGTGTCTGTGTGTGTGTGTGTGTGTGTGTGTGTGTGTGTGTGTCTGTGTGTGTGTCTGTGTGTGTGTGTCTGTGTGTGTGTCTGTGTGTGTGTGTCTGTGTGTGTGTGTGTGTGTGTCTGTGTGTGTGTGTGTGTGTGTCTGTGTGTGTGTGTGTGTGTGTGTCTGTGTGTGTGTGTGTGTGTGTGTCTGTGTGTGTGTCTGTGTGTGTGTGTCTGTGTGTGTGTGTGTGTGTCTGTGTGTGTGTGTGTGTGTGTCTGTGTGTGTGTGTGTGTGTGTCTGTGTCTGTGTGTGTGTGTGTGTGTGTCTGTGTGTGTGTGTGTGTGTGTGTGTGTCTGTGTGTGTGTCTGTGTGTGTGTGTGTGTGTGTCTGTGTGTGTGTGTGTGTGTGTCTGTGTGTGTGTGTGTGTGTGTCTGTGTGTGTGTGTGTGTGTCTGTGTGTGTGTGTGTGTGTGTCTGTGTGTGTGTGTGTGTGTGTCTGTGTGTGTGTGTGTCTGTGTGTGTGTGTGTGTGTCTGTGTGTGTGTGTGTGTGTGTCTGTGTGTGTGTGTGTGTCTGTGTGTGTCACACGACTGTGTAAAATGACTCGGTTATAAAACTGTCAGCATTAACACACAAACGTGACTCTTCTGGAGTAATTATTAATCTTACATTTATTTTATGTATTTCATCTTTATTTCTCATAAATTCCAGTTTCTATTTGGCATAGCGGACAGATTTAAATATAAAGCACCTGTGAGCCTCTGTTGCTATGGAGCTACTGTTGCTATGGAGATGAAGCCTGTCAGACGAGATTGAGGATGGCAGTAAATCAACAGGCTTTGTTGTTTAAGTATAAACTGGAGCGGCAGCAGCTGAATTTGACCCAAATTGACCCAGAAATTAAAAGTGAATTGATTTACAGAGTAAGTAGTGAAATCAGTTTTCTGTCCAGCAGCATCTTTGTGTAAAGGATTTATTGGATGTTCAGTACAAATTTAATCCCATTCTAGTAGAAAATGAGCAGTTGGTGAGTAAGTAAATTTTACTCTGAGGGCTAAACTTGAAACATTAATATCTAAACAGTATTAAACGTACGTATGATTCTGCAAGGTCACATGAGTTTATAGAAGTTTTTGAACCCAAATCCATGACATGAAGTGGGAGGGCCTGGGTGAAGGAACGACCAATGGGAAGAGGTTTTTTATTTTCTGAACCAGGCCTCCAAAATCACCTCACCGCCGACAGGATTTAAAGATGCTGCGTGTTAGCTCTAAATACTACGATACCCAGCAGCCTCAGTCACAGTCATATTTGAATCTCTGGTTTGTAGAAAGACTCTTGTTTTAACGTCGATCGGCTTCTTTTCATCAGATATTTTAGAACTGGTGCATCTTTAGTACCAAAAATTCAACAAACGTGTTTTTATATTCCCAGCTTTAGAACTGATTCAGTTCCTCTAAACATGTCTGTGCCACAGATTAATGACAGTTTCACTTCAGAAAACTCCAGATCCCTTCAACATACATTTCAACACCTTCATTGTTCCACGATTTAAAGGGACACGTTTCCCAGTTGAGGTGGATTTTTTTATTTCCTCCCTGGACTGAATCATTTCCTGCAGGAAACTTGTAAACTTTCTCAAAGCACCATGATGTCATCACAGAACAGACGATGACTGAAGTACCAAATAACTTCTGATAGTATTGATCAGTGGTGATGATCTTAGACTGCAGGTCCAGCTGTGGTATGAACACAGCTGGACCTTCTGTCAGTAGATGTTGGTTTTATTGTGTGCTGCATTAAGGATCCAGACCAGGAGGAACATGGTTAAAATGTTCAACATGACCTGATGTCTCACATCCCCCTGTAGGAAAGTTCAACCAAGGCGTGTCGGCTGAAACCAAGAAACAGACCTGGGCTGAAATCACAGATCAGATCAACGGGCTGGGAGAGAATCACAGAGAGGTTTGTTCTTATTATTTACATTATTATTTATTGTCCTGTTAAATAAATGTTGGTCTGCTTAGAACCCCTTTCATGTTTTCTCAATGGTTTGAAACCAGTTTGACCAAAGTCTATTTATTCCTCCTCAGTTTAGTATTTGAATCGTTTATGGAGGTAAATTTCTCCTTTAATTCACTGGAGAAACCACAGAAATGACAGAGAAATAAGCTTAAAGAACAGATTTATGGAGCAGAAATATATTTTTCTGTTTTTCCTGTCCTGTTATTGAATATCTCTCTAAAACTGGTGCATTAGTCATTCAAACTCTGAGTAGTTTTACTTATTTTAATTCACCAGCTCATTGGTTTGTCTATAAAATCTGAAAAAACAAAACATATCAATTAACTGTTATATGGGAGAGAATACTTGTTGTTTGTACTAATTAATAATCATTTCTGCTCATTTTCTGTGAGTTTTCCGCTTATTGTTTTGTTTTGATTTTCTCACAGGTGCGTCAGATCATGAAGAAATGGGCGGACCTTAAATGTGATGGAAAGCGGCGAATCATAGCCCTGCGGGGGCCCAACGGCTGCAACCTGAGGAAGAAACACCTGGGCCCTGTGGAGAGGATGGTCCACAAGATACTAATGATGAATCCTAGAGGAGGTGAGGAGTTCATTCATTCATTCATTCATTGGTTGTGTTCAGTATATCATCCATGTCTGTATGGACCAATCAGGAAGGACTGGACAAGATTCAGACTTAAAGGTTTCCTCCCACTCAGTATTTTCCTGCTCAAGGTGTGTGAAGAGTTTTTAAAGTAACCAGGATATTTTTATTCAGTAGGATGAATGTTATTCTACAGCCTGATATAACGGTCATATTTATAGCACAGCAGAATACAGAGAACAATTCTGATCTTAAGCTAGTGAAGGGCGACAAATATGAAGAAACAAAGGGCCATTTTGAAATCTGGTGACGTCACACGTGATGCATGTCTTCCTCAAGGGCTTCCCCAGATATCGAGACCATACAAGGCCCCACAAGGCTTGTTAATGTTGACAAGACAGAGACGATATGAAGATGGACAGATGATGTCGTCGTTTCTCCTAAACCAGTTTCTTCCTCCTCAGATGGAGACAGTGATCAGGAGTTTGGTGAAGATGAGGATTGTTCCAAACTTTACAGTAAAGGCCTGACATCGAATCCTCCTTCCTACTCCTACCTTGGTTTGACAGACACCTCCTTCCCTTTAGGAGGCGGAGCCTCTTTTGAAATCTCTCCTCTCTCCTCACCAGAGAAAGACCTTACTGGTAAGTTGAACTGAGTGCTAAGAAAAGTAAAGATGCTGCTCCAGTGACAGCAGGATGAGTCAGTTTCTACACAGAACATTCACAGGTTGGTTTCTTCAGATGTCAGGTCAGTGTTTCCAACAGGAAGATGATTTTTAGAGGCTTAAACTGCCACAGCTTTCTTCTCTGATTGGTGTATTTTATGTGAATGAAGGAAGTAGAGATGGAGACGAGGACACGCCTCTCAATGAAGCAGAAGGAAAAGAATCTGGTCGTGAACTGGTGCCAAGAAAATATGAGCAGCTCAGCATAAAAAATCTGACAGAAGCTTTTAAAGGGATAAAAATATAAGTGCTTGTGGCTGATCTCAGATCAGAGATCACTCTCAGTCTGTTTACCTGAAACCAGTCAAATTCATGACCAGATTATTGAAAACATTCAGATTTATCAGAATATTCATGTCACAAACTAAGTAGGTTCGTTTAAATCAGGAGTAGAACAAATAGAAACAGACGTTTCATCTTGTGATTCTGTCTCCATGGTGACGTTGTTTTGCAGGAGATCCTTTCTCCTCCTCTGACTTCGACCTGGCTGACGATGGAGGTAAGAATGTAGTTTAGTGTTTGTTGGTTTGGGCTGACCTCTGACCTCTGACACACCTTAAAGACTCCCGATGACACGTTTCCTCCGACCTCTGACACACCTTAAAGACTCCTGATGACACGTTTCCTCCGACCTCTGACACACCTTAAAGACTCCTGATGACATGTTTCCTCTGACCTCTGACCTGTGACACACCTTAAAGACTCCTGATGACACGTTTCCTCCAACCTCTGACACATCTTAAAGACTCCTGATGACACGTTTCCTCCAACCTCTGACACATCTTAAAGACTCCTGATGACACGTTTCCTCCGACCTCTGACACACCTTAAAGACTCCTGATGACACGTTTCCTCCGACCTCTGACACACCTTAAAGACTCCTGATGACACGTTTCCTCCGACCTCTGACACACCTTAAAGACTCCTGATGACACGTTTCCTCTGACCTGTGACACATCTTAAAGACTCCTGATGACACGTTTCCTCTGACCTCTGACACACCTTAAAGACTCCCGATGACACGTTTCCTCCGACCTCTGACACACCTTAAAGACTCCTGATGACACGTTTCCTCCGACCTCTGACACACCTTAAAGACTCCTGATGACACGTTTCCTCTGACCTCTGACACACCTTAAAGACTCCTGATGACACGTTTCCTTTGACCTCTGACACACCTTAAAGACTCCTGATGACACGTTTCCTCCGACCTCTGACACACCTTAAAGACTCCTGATGACACGTTTCCTTTGACCTCTGACCTCTGACACACCTTAAAGACTCCTGATGACACGTTTCCTCCGACCTCTGACCTGTGACACACCTTAAAGACTCCTGATGACACGTTTCCTTTGACCTCTGACCTCTGACACATCTTAAAGACTCCTGATGACACGTTTCTTCCGACCTCTGACCCACCTTAAAGACTCCTGATGACACGTTTCCTTTGACCTCTGACCTCTGACACATCTTAAAGACTGCTGATGACACGTTTCCTCCGACCTCTGACACATCTTAAAGACTCCTGATGACACGTTTCCTTTGACCTCTGACCTCTGACACACCTTAAAGACTGCTGATGACACGTTTCCTCCGACCTCTGACACACCTTAAAGACTCCTGATGACACGTTTCCTTTGACCTCTGACCTCTGACACATCTTAAAGACTCCTGATGACACGTTTCCTCCGACCTCTGACACACCTTAAAGACTCCTGATGACACGTTTCCTTTGACCTCTGACCTCTGACACATCTTAAAGACTCCTGATGACACATTTCCTCCGACCCCTGACACACCTTAAAGACTCCTGATGACACGTTTCCTCTGACCTCCAGAACGGACGATGGATTGTGAGGAAAATGAAGACTCCCTGTTCTCCTCCCACCCTGACTCTTTCCCCCCATCCTCCTCCACCGCCTCCCTGGACCCCCTGCCTGACGGCTGCCTGCTGAGGATCAAACCGGTCCACACCTACTCCCGAAACAGCAACAACCAGAACCACACCTCCTCCAGACCTCCACCTGGACCCTCCATCTCTGTGGCCTCCACCTCCACTGCTTTCCCTTCAACGTCTGATGCAAACGCTGCCTCCTCCTCTGCTGTGCCTCCTCCATCACAGTCTCCTCCATTCTCCAATGGGACGGCCTCATCGCTCCCTCCCGTCTCCTCCTCCCCCTCCTCCTCCTCCTCAGTCGCTCCCCCATCTGCCTCCATCTCTAAATCTGTTGTAGCCAATGATTCTCGGCCTGCACCCTCCACTTCCTCCATCCTTCCACCTCCTGCTCCCTCTGTTGTTGTATCCACCTCCTCTGCTCCTCCTACTGCAACCTGTGCTCCTTCCTCTTCTGTCACCTCCTCCAACTCTAAACGACCTTCTCCCCTCTCCTCCTCCTCCGCCATCCCACTCAAACAACCCCCAACCTCAGACTCGACCTCGTCCGACCCCCTCCCAGCCGGAGCCTCCTCCCGTGTTGCCCGTGACCACGTGGCCCTGATGGCCTCCCAGAGCCTCCAGCAGCAGCGCTCCTGCAGGATGCTCCTGACCTCCGTGTCTCAGTCTCTGGAGGTGTTGGCTCAGTCGGTGCAGCTGCTGGTGGAGAGTCAGCAGGAGTTTGTGCAGGAGTCTCTGTTGCTGCAGAGGGAGACGGTGGACATCCTGAGGGATTTCTCCAACACCGCGCTGACGATGCTGAGGGACAAAGCCAACAGTGGTCAGCTGGCAACTCATCATCATCATCATCCTCCTCATCCTGCTTCTCGCTTTTGAAAAACAGATGAACAAAGAACCAGTGCCGTTTTCAAAAGAGACACTATGTGGAGAAAAGTCCATCCTGTTCATGAAGGAGATGTTCGATGTTTGACTTTGCTGCTTTCATTCCTGTTTGCCCAAAGGCACGCCGGCAGCACGATCACATGCAGTGACGTAAAACAATAATAATAAAGTTGAAACTTAGTGTTAAAACTAGTGTTTCCCCTTTTCTTCCTGTATTTCTCATACATTCTGTATGAGTTCAGTCCCTGTTTTACTTTAAGAACAGATTATAAGAAGGTTCATTTCTGGTTAAATCTCTTCATAATGAAACCGATCTGGTGACTAAAGCATCTTTGATATGGACGTTTGTCAGAGAATGAGTTTAATAATGTTTGGACAAACTTAACCTTCGTCCTGCTTCTCTGTTACATCATACATGAGTGACAGCTGGTCCTCCTCCTTACAGGCTCCGTCTCATGTTTCCTGTCTTGGCTGCAGCGTTTAAACTATGATGTCATCGCTCTCACCTCCATGATGTCACAGGATGTTCATTTATGTGCCTGAATCTTTGTCCTTGATTCACTGTCTGCTCATTTTAGAAGGAGCTCATGAAGACATCAGTGATTGTTGAGTGAGCTGGACTCTGATGTAGAACCTAAAACCACCCGGTGTTAAAGCGTCCCCCCGTCTTGATGTCTTCAGCGTTCATCTTGATCCACGTCGGCTCCTCTCCTCTCCAACAAAGGGGTGTTTGCTCAAGGGCAGTGTGGCAGGAGCTGCTTAGACGGAGCAGGAAACACATCCTTATAAGGCATCAGTGATGAATCAGAATCATTTTTATTTAACATAAACATGTTTTGATTTCCTGTTGAATTTACTGCTTGGGATGGAAAAAGATCTGTGATGAAGGCGTCTGGTGGAGATTGGAGAGGAGACTAGTTAACACTAGTTAACACTCAGCTACATAAACCATCATTCTTTAAACTAGTAATCAGAAATATGCAGTGAGTATAAATATTATTAATAAATGAATAACAATGGAGAGAAAAATAACTTCTAATATTTACCCATCTTTGACTCAAAGCTTTAGATGTGCTGGTTTGTGTTTTATCCACTCTGATGGAGGTAAACCCTGAACCAGTGAACTTCCTGTCAGCTGACTTCATTTACTGGTCCTCTGTGCTTTGATTGGTGGAGTTCAGCTCCACAGTTTCCAAACTGCTCCTTAAAAGCTATAATGACCAGGATCCAATCAAAGACTTAATAATAATATATTATGGTAGTTCTCATTAACCTGACCCATAATGGAGTCACCCAGACAGGATCTGATCCAGAGGATCTGATCCAGAGAGGATCTGATCCAGAGAGGATCTGATCCAGACAGGATCTGATCCAGAGAGGATCTGATCCAGACAGGATCTGATCCAGACAGGATCTGATCCAGACAGGATCTGATCCAGACAGGATCTGATCCAGACAGGATCTGATCAGGTCTTCTCTCAGGTTGTTGAGAAATGTGTTAAAGATGCTTTTGAACTTTATTGTAGAGGAACAGAAAACGTCTGTAAATCCTGGATGTTAAAACCAGACTGAAACCAGTCTAAACTGGTCACAGAAAGGTTTACGTTATTAAAATCTTTAATGATATTTCATTTATAAACATTCCTGGAAACAGAAAAGTTCTGTTTGAACTTTTAACAGTTAATGAAAGGCGTCTTTAAAACAACGATGTTCAGTGAACGAATGACTCAGATGTTCAGTGAACGAATGACTGAGATGTTCAGTGAACGAATGACTGAGATGTTCAGTGAATGAATGACTGAGATGTTCAGTGAATGAATGACTGAGATGTTCAGTGAATGAATGATTCAGATGTTCAGTGAATGAATGATTCAGATGTTCAGTGAACGAATGACTCAGATGTTCAGTGAACGAATGATTCAGATGTTCAGTGAATGAATGACTCAGATGTTCAGTGAACGAATGATTCAGATGTTCAGTGAATGAATGACTCAGATGTTCAGTGAACGAATGACTCAGATGTTCAGTGAATGAATGATTCAGATGTTCAGTGAATGAATGATTCAGATGTTCAGTGAATGAATGATTCAGATGTTCAGTGAACGAATGACTGAGATGTTCAGTGAATGAATGATTCAGATGTTCAGTGAATGAATGATTCAGATGTTCAGTGAATGAATGACTCAGATGTTCAGTGAACGAATGACTCAGATGAACGAATGACTCAGATGTTCAGTGAACGAATGACTCAGATGTTCAGTGAACGAATGACTCAGTTCATTGACCTGTTGATGTTTCAGATGTTCTGCTGTAACTCCCGGTTTATGTTTCCTGCTACCAAACTGAGAATAAAGGTTTTAATTAGAAAAAGAGGAGAAACCTGAGGTCTGGTGATTTTCTTTATTTTTCTTATTGTTGATAAATCCCTTGAGAAGGCAGCCAATGACTGAAGAGTCTATTGTGACTCGATCTTACAGGTTTATTTACCAACAAACTAACAGCTGGGGATTAGTGACCAGTTTTTAATCCATTAAACCAGTAGTTTAACCTAATTTTTCAGTACCTGGTAACTGCAGTATATTCATATCTGCATAACGAAGCTAGTTTTCTGACATGTCTTGGTTCTAACAGGACTTGTTGGACGTCATGTGATCAGCTGTGTTTGTTTGTCTCAACTGGTTTTCTGCTGATTCTGATGAAATCTTGTGGTTCTGGATCTTGTGTCAGGTCAGTTTTTGCTGCTCGGTCACAACATCCATATAAAGTTGAGTCCTGGTTCTAAGAGGTTTTTGATGTGACTTGTTTGGGCTCCTCTGATGCAAACTGTTTCATAAACATGTAAATGTATTTCTGTGAAGACGAGGAGGTCTCCCTGTTTCTGGTAACGTGGCGTGTGACACAACGAGGAGAGCAACTGAAAGGTCATCGTTGTCTTCTGACTTATATGAACTAATATCTCTGTGATCATCACTGATACCACAGCCAGTGAACGCATCACAGGCAGCATTAGGTTTTAACCCTCCCCACTGACTGATGTGAACATTAAATCCAGACAAACATCAGTCAGCTTAAAGGCTTAAATGACGTCTTGCTGTAGTTGTGATGAAGCTCTCCTCCCCAGTCCTCCACCCAGCTCCTAACCAGAAGTTAAATCACACGGTGGACACGGGTCACGTTTTGTGTTTGAAATGTAATAAAATGAATTTTTAATTTTCATATCACAGGACTGTTTTTTCTTCTACAATCAAAAAAATATGCATCAATTTTGAATTTGAACATTTTAATGACATTTTCCATTTACTTATCACTAATCAACCTTATTATCTCAATCTTAATTCAGTCACTTATTTTCCTCTCATCATTACCTCCATCAGAGGTAATATATTTACCGCCGTTAGTTTCTCTGTCTGGAGTACACAAAATGTTAATGAAGTGATTTTGATAAAGTGTTTGGAGAGGTAGGATATGGCCAGGGACCAGTCCATCAGGTTCTGGTGTTGATCCGGATCATCATCTGGATCCAGAATGTTTTAAAGGATTCTTTACCATTGTGGGACACTTACCAGATTTGATGATCTAACTTCCTGGATAACGTTTACAATGATTGGACAAAAATGACATGATGACATCACCATAAGATCTAGAACACATCAGAGTCTGATCTGGATCCAGGTCGTATTCTGGATCTGGTGGTCCAGAATGTTTAAATTTATAGAGCTCACAGAAAATCCACTACTGTGAGATAACAGATAATAATAATGATCCAGACTGACCTGAGATCAGATTGTAGCTGAAACTGTGCTAATTCAGATCTAAAGTTCCTGATCTAGATCCTGAAGAAAAACACCATCAGTGAAATCTAGTTTTTCTAGAATAACTGTTAAACTACTAATAATCCAGGATCACATGATGAAGGTCAACCTATCAGGGGACTGGTGGTTTATGGTGTTATGATGGGGAAACTGAGCTGTGTTTGAGTGATGTGTGGTTATTTTTTTAAAGTTATTTTTGGGGCATTTTATGCCTTTATTTGATAGGGCAGCTGAAGAGGTGACAGGAAATGTGGGCGAGAGAGAGGGGGAAGACACACGGGTCGGAATTGAACCCACGCCGACCACCAGAGGCCCGCAGCCTCGGTACATGGGGCGCACGCCTCAACCACTGCGCTATTTGCAATAGTTTGTTTGTAATAGTATTGCAGTCTAAAGCAATATTTGAAAGAGGCATGAATACAATTAAAGTATGTATTAAAATACAAAAGAACACAAAAGCTTGTGCGTTCATAGATTGTGGTCAAAAACAGACTGAAAACACGTCACACAGAGGAAGAGGAGGGTTCCTGCTTATCAGGCAACATGTCTTATGAGAAATATAAGAATGGCGATTCTGATTCGTGACTCTTGGCCAGTAAAACTACATTAACATACATTATGAAATCACTTTGAGCGAGGAATCAAATTTGTGTAAAAAAGGAAAATCAAGCAAAACTTCTTCAATATAAAAAAAATAAGAATTTGATTAAGGATAAAACTCACTGAAGCAAAAAAACATTTATCTCAAAAGTAAAACTTTTAAATTACAATCAAATTATTTGTGTAATTGTGTAAACTATTGATCTTTTACATTTCTGAAAATATATTCTTTATTTACATTTTCAGGTTTCATGAACACAGTATTGAAAATAAAGTTTTCAGTATACATCAAAGATGGAAAAAAATGCATTATTTTGATGATTTCCTGATATTTTGAGGTAGCATTACTCCAAAAGTACAAAGTAAAGGTACTTAACAATAATTGTAAAGGCATCAGGATATGTCCTCTAACCATAAATATAGGTTTCATGAACGCAGTATTGAAAAGAAAGTTTTTATTCCACATCAAAGTTGGAAAAAAATGCATTTTGATCGTTACCTGGTATTTTGAAGTAGCATTGCTCCAAAAGTACAGAGTAAAAGTACTTCACAATAATTGTACAGGTATCACAATATGACCTCTAACCATAAATATAGGTTTCATGAACGCAGTATTAAAAGATTTTTTTTTATTACACATCAAAGTTGGAAAAAAATGCATTATTTTGATCGTTACCTGGTATTTTGAAGTAGCATTACTCCAAACGTACAAAGTAAAAGTACTTGACAATGATTGTACAGGTATTACGATATATCCTCTAACCAAAAATATAGGTTTCATGAACGCAGTATTGAAAGTAAAGTTTTTATTACACATCAAAGTTGGAAAAAATGCATTATTTTGATGATTTCCTGATATTTTAAGGTAGCATTACTCCAAAAGTACAAAGTAAAGGTACTTAACAATAATTGTAAAGAAATTACGATATGTCCTCTAACCATAAATATAGGTTTCATGAACGCAGTATTAAAAGAATTTTTTTTATTACACATCAAAGTTGGAAAAAAATGCATTATTTTGATCGTTACCTGGTACTTTGACGTAGCATTACTCCACAAGTACAAAGTAAAGGTACTTCACAATAATTGTACAGGTATCACGATATGTCCTCTAACCATAAATCGAGGTTTCATGAAAGCAGTATTGAAAAGAAAGTTTTTATTACACATCAAATTTGGAAAAAATGCATTGTTTTGATCGTTACCTGGTATTTTGAAGTAGCATTACTCCAAAAGTACAAAGTAAAAGTACTTCAAAATAATTGTACAGGTAGTACTGTATGTCCTGTAACCTAAAATACAGGTTTAATGGACGCAGTATTGTAAATAAAGTTTTTATTACACATTAAAGTTGGAAAGAAATGCATTATTTTTATCATTACCTGGTATTTTGAAGTAGCATTACTCCAAAAGCACAAGGTGAAAGTACTTCACCATAATTGTACAGGTATCACGATATGTCCTCTAAACAAAAATATAGGTTTCATGAACTCAGTATTGAAAAGAAAGTTTTTATTACACATCAAAGTTGGAAAGAAATGCATTATTTTGATCGTTACCTGGTATTTTGAAGTAGCATTACTCCAAACGTACAAAGTAAAAGTACTTGACAATAATTGTACAGGTATTACGATATATCCTCTAACCAAAAATATAGGTTTCATGAACGCAGTATTGAAAGTAAAGTTTTTATTACACATCAAAGTTGGAAAAAATGCATTATTTTGATGATTTCCTGATATTTTGAGGTAGCATTACTCCAAAAGTACAAAGTAAAGGTACTTAACAATAATTGTAAAGGCATCACGATATGTCCTCTAACCATAAATATAGGTTTCATGAACGCAGTATTGAAAAGAAAGTTTTTATTCCACATCAAAGTTGGAAAAAAATGCATTTTGATCGTTACCTGGTATTTTGAAGTAGCATTGCTCCAAAAGTACAGAGTAAAAGTACTTCACAATAATTGTACAGGTATCACAATATGACCTCTAACCATAAATATAGGTTTCATGAACGCAGTATTAAAAGAAAATTTTTTATTACACATCAAAGTTGGAAAAAAATGCATTATTTTGATCGTTACCTGGTATTTTGAAGTAGCATTACTCCAAACGTACAAAGTAAAAGTACTTGACAATAATTGTACAGGTATTACGATATATCCTCTAACCAAAAATATAGGTTTCATGAACGCAGTATTGAAAGTAAAGTTTTTATTACACATCAAAGTTGGAAAAAATGCATTATTTTGATGATTTCCTGATATTTTGAGGTAGCATTACTCCAAAAGTACAAAGTAAAGGTACTTAACAATAATTGTAAAGGCATCACGATATGTCCTCTAACCATAAATATAGGTTTCATGAACGCAGTATTGAAAAGAAAGTTTTTATTCCACATCAAAGTTGGAAAAAAATGCATTTTGATCGTTACCTGGTATTTTGAAGTAGCATTGCTCCAAAAGTACAGAGTAAAAGTACTTCACAATAATTGTACAGGTATCACAATATGACCTCTAACCATAAATATAGGTTTCATGAACGCAGTATTAAAAGAAATTTTTTTATTACACATCAAAGTTGGAAAAAATGCATTATTTTGATCGTTACCTGGTACTTTGACGTAGCATTACTCCACAAGTACAAAGTAAAGGTACTTCACAATAATTGTACAGGTATCACGATATGTCCTCTAACCATAAATCGAGGTTTCATGAAAGCAGTATTGAAAAGAAAGTTTTTATTACACATCAAATTTGGAAAAAATGCATTGTTTTGATCGTTACCTGGTATTTTGAAGTAGCATTACTCCAAAAGTACAAAGTAAAAGTACTTCAAAATAATTGTACAGGTAGTACTGTATGTCCTGTAACCTAAAATACAGGTTTAATGGACGCAGTATTGTAAATAAAGTTTTTATTACACATTAAAGTTGGAAAGAAATGCATTATTTTTATCATTACCTGGTATTTTGAAGTAGCATTACTCCAAAAGCACAAGGTGAAAGTACTTCACCATAATTGTACAGGTATCACGATATGTCCTCTAAACAAAAATATAGGTTTCATGAACTCAGTATTGAAAAGAAAGTTTTTATTACACATCAAAGTTGGAAAGAAATGCATTATTTTGATCGTTACCTGGTATTTTGAAGTAGCATTACTCCAAACGTACAAAGTAAAAGTACTTGACAATAATTGTACAGGTATTACGATATATCCTCTAACCAAAAATATAGGTTTCATGAACGCAGTATTGAAAGTAAAGTTTTTATTACACATCAAAGTTGGAAAAAATGCATTATTTTGATGATTTCCTGATATTTTGAGGTAGCATTACTCCAAAAGTACAAAGTAAAGGTACTTAACAATAATTGTAAAGGCATCACGATATGTCCTCTAACCATAAATATAGGTTTCATGAACGCAGTATTGAAAAGAAAGTTTTTATTCCACATCAAAGTTGGAAAAAAATGCATTTTGATCGTTACCTGGTATTTTGAAGTAGCATTGCTCCAAAAGTACAGAGTAAAAGTACTTCACAATAATTGTACAGGTATCACAATATGACCTCTAACCATAAATATAGGTTTCATGAACGCAGTATTGAAAAGAAAGTTTTTATTCCACATCAAAGTTGGAAAAAAATGCATTTTGATCGTTACCTGGTATTTTGAAGTAGCATTGCTCCAAACGTACAAAGTAAAAGTACTTGACAATGATTGTACAGGTATTATGATATATCCTCTAACCAAAAATATAGGTTTCATGAACGCAGTATTGAAAGTAAAGTTTTTATTACACATCAAAGTTGGAAAAAATGCATTATTTTGATGATTTCCTGATATTTTAAGGTAGCATTACTCCAAAAGTACAAAGTAAAGGTACTTAACAATAATTGTAAAGAAATTACGATATGTCCTCTAACCATAAATATAGGTTTCATGAACGCAGTATTAAAAGAAATTTTTTTATTACACATCAAAGTTGGAAAAAAATGCATTATTTTGATCGTTACCTGGTACTTTGACGTAGCATTACTCCACAAGTACAAAGTAAAGGTACTTCACAATAATTGTACAGGTATCACGATATGTCCTCTAACCATAAATCGAGGTTTCATGAAAGCAGTATTGAAAAGAAAGTTTTTATTACACATCAAATTTGGAAAAAATGCATTGTTTTGATCGTTACCTGGTACTTTGAAGTAGCATTACTCCAAAAGTACAAAGTAAAAGTACTTCAAAATAATTGTACAGGTAGTACTGTATGTCCTGTAACCTAAAATACAGGTTTAATGGACGCAGTATTGTAAATAAAGTTTTTATTACACATTAAAGTTGGAAAGAAATGCATTATTTTTATCATTACCTGGTATTTTGAAGTAGCATTGCTCCAAAAGTACAGAGTAAAAGTACTTCACAATAATTGTACAGGTATCACAATATGACCTCTAACCATAAATATAGGTTTCATGAACGCAGTATTAAAAGAAATTTTTTTATTACACATCAAAGTTGGAAAAAAATGCATTATTTTGATCGTTACCTGGTACTTTGACGTAGCATTACTCCACAAGTACAAAGTAAAGGTACTTCACAATAATTGTACAGGTATCACGATATGTCCTCTAACCATAAATCGAGGTTTCATGAAAGCAGTATTGAAAAGAAAGTTTTTATTACACATCAAATTTGGAAAAAATGCATTGTTTTGATCGTTACCTGGTATTTTGAAGTAGCATTACTCCAAAAGTACAAAGTAAAAGTACTTCAAAATAATTGTACAGGTAGTACTGTATGTCCTGTAACCTAAAATACAGGTTTAATGGACGCAGTATTGTAAATAAAGTTTTTATTACACATTAAAGTTGGAAAGAAATGCATTATTTTTATCATTACCTGGTATTTTGAAGTAGCATTACTCCAAAAGCACAAGGTGAAAGTACTTCACCATAATTGTACAGGTATCACGATATGTCCTCTAAACAAAAATATAGGTTTCATGAACTCAGTATTGAAAAGAAAGTTTTTATTACACATCAAAGTTGGAAAGAAATGCATTATTTTGATCGTTACCTGGTATTTTGAAGTAGCATTACTCCAAACGTACAAAGTAAAAGTACTTGACAATAATTGTACAGGTATTACGATATATCCTCTAACCAAAAATATAGGTTTCATGAACGCAGTATTGAAAGTAAAGTTTTTATTACACATCAAAGTTGGAAAAAATGCATTATTTTGATGATTTCCTGATATTTTGAGGTAGCATTACTCCAAAAGTACAAAGTAAAGGTACTTAACAATAATTGTAAAGGCATCACGATATGTCCTCTAACCATAAATATAGGTTTCATGAACGCAGTATTGAAAAGAAAGTTTTTATTCCACATCAAAGTTGGAAAAAAATGCATTTTGATCGTTACCTGGTATTTTGAAGTAGCATTGCTCCAAAAGTACAGAGTAAAAGTACTTCACAATAATTGTACAGGTATCACAATATGACCTCTAACCATAAATATAGGTTTCATGAACGCAGTATTAAAAGAATTTTTTTTATTACACATCAAAGTTGGAAAAAAATGCATTATTTTGATCGTTACCTGGTATTTTGAAGTAGCATTACTCCAAACGTACAAAGTAAAAGTACTTGACAATAATTGTACAGGTATTACGATATATCCTCTAACCAAAAATATAGGTTTCATGAACGCAGTATTGAAAGTAAAGTTTTTATTACACATCAAAGTTGGAAAAAATGCATTATTTTGATGATTTCCTGATATTTTGAGGTAGCATTACTCCAAAAGTACAAAGTAAAGGTACTTAACAATAATTGTAAAGGCATCACGATATGTCCTCTAACCATAAATATAGGTTTCATGAACGCAGTATTGAAAAGAAAGTTTTTATTCCACATCAAAGTTGGAAAAAAATGCATTTTGATCGTTACCTGGTATTTTGAAGTAGCATTGCTCCAAAAGTACAGAGTAAAAGTACTTCACAATAATTGTACAGGTATCACAATATGACCTCTAACCATAAATATAGGTTTCATGAACGCAGTATTAAAAGAATTTTTTTTATTACACATCAAAGTTGGAAAAAAATGCATTATTTTGATCGTTACCTGGTACTTTGACGTAGCATTACTCCACAAGTACAAAGTAAAGGTACTTCACAATAATTGTACAGGTATCACGATATGTCCTCTAACCATAAATCGAGGTTTCATGAAAGCAGTATTGAAAAGAAAGTTTTTATTACACATCAAATTTGGAAAAAATGCATTGTTTTGATCGTTACCTGGTATTTTGAAGTAGCATTACTCCAAAAGTACAAAGTAAAAGTACTTCAAAATAATTGTACAGGTAGTACTGTATGTCCTGTAACCTAAAATACAGGTTTAATGGACGCAGTATTGTAAATAAAGTTTTTATTACACATTAAAGTTGGAAAGAAATGCATTATTTTTATCATTACCTGGTATTTTGAAGTAGCATTACTCCAAAAGCACAAGGTGAAAGTACTTCACCATAATTGTACAGGTATCACGATATGTCCTCTAAACAAAAATATAGGTTTCATGAACTCAGTATTGAAAAGAAAGTTTTTATTACACATCAAAGTTGGAAAGAAATGCATTATTTTGATCGTTACCTGGTATTTTGAAGTAGCATTACTCCAAACGTACAAAGTAAAAGTACTTGACAATGATTGTACAGGTATTACGATATATCCTCTAACCAAAAATATAGGTTTCATGAACGCAGTATTGAAAGTAAAGTTTTTATTACACATCAAAGTTGGAAAAAATGCATTATTTTGATGATTTCCTGATATTTTGAGGTAGCATTACTCCAAAAGTACAAAGTAAAGGTACTTAACAATAATTGTAAAGGCATCACGATATGTCCTCTAACCATAAATATAGGTTTCATGAACGCAGTATTGAAAAGAAAGTTTTTATTCCACATCAAAGTTGGAAAAAAATGCATTTTGATCGTTACCTGGTATTTTGAAGTAGCATTGCTCCAAAAGTACAGAGTAAAAGTACTTCACAATAATTGTACAGGTATCACAATATGACCTCTAACCATAAATATAGGTTTCATGAACGCAGTATTAAAAGAATTTTTTTTATTACACATCAAAGTTGGAAAAAAATGCATTATTTTGATCGTTACCTGGTATTTTGAAGTAGCATTACTCCAAACGTACAAAGTAAAAGTACTTGACAATGATTGTACAGGTATTACGATATATCCTCTAACCAAAAATATAGGTTTCATGAACGCAGTATTGAAAGTAAAGTTTTTATTACACATCAAAGTTGGAAAAAATGCATTATTTTGATGATTTCCTGATATTTTGAGGTAGCATTACTCCAAAAGTACAAAGTAGAGGTACTTAACAATAATTGTAAAGAAATCACGATATGTCCTCTAACCATAAATATAGGGTTCATGAGCGCAGTATTGAAAGTAAAGTTTTTATTACACATCAAATTCGGAAAGAAATACATTATTTTGATCGTTACCTGGTATTTTGAAGTAGCATTACTCCAAACGTACAAAGTAAAAGTACTTCACAATAATTGTACAGGTAGTACTGTATGTCCTGTAACCTAAAATATAGGTTTAATGGACGCAGTATTGAACATAAAGTTTTTATTACACATTAAAGTTGGAAAGAAATGCATTATTTTGATCGTTTCCCGTTATTTTGAAGTAGCATTACTCCAAAAGTACAAAGTAAAAGTACTTAACAATAATTGTAAAGAAATTACGATATGTCCTCTAACCATAAATATAGGTTTCATGAACGCAGTATTAAAAGAAATTTTTTTATTACACATCAAAGTTGGAAAAAAATGCATTATTTTGATCGTTACCTGGTACTTTGACGTAGCATTACTCCACAAGTACAAAGTAAAGGTACTTCACAATAATTGTACAGGTATCACGATATGTCCTCTAACCATAAATCGAGGTTTCATGAAAGCAGTATTGAAAAGAAAGTTTTTATTACACATCAAATTTGGAAAAAATGCATTGTTTTGATCGTTACCTGGTACTTTGAAGTAGCATTACTCCAAAAGTACAAAGTAAAAGTACTTCAAAATAATTGTACAGGTAGTACTGTATGTCCTGTAACCTAAAATACAGGTTTAATGGACGCAGTATTGTAAATAAAGTTTTTATTACACATTAAAGTTGGAAAGAAATGCATTATTTTTATCATTACCTGGTATTTTGAAGTAGCATTACTCCAAAAGCACAAGGTGAAAGTACTTCACCATAATTGTACAGGTATCACGATATGTCCTCTAAACAAAAATATAGGTTTCATGAACTCAGTATTGAAAAGAAAGTTTTTATTACACATCAAAGTTGGAAAGAAATGCATTATTTTGATCGTTACCTGGTATTTTGAAGTAGCATTACTCCAAACGTACAAAGTAAAAGTACTTGACAATAATTGTACAGGTATTACGATATATCCTCTAACCAAAAATATAGGTTTCATGAACGCAGTATTGAAAGTAAAGTTTTTATTACACATCAAAGTTGGAAAAAATGCATTATTTTGATGATTTCCTGATATTTTGAGGTAGCATTACTCCAAAAGTACAAAGTAAAGGTACTTAACAATAATTGTAAAGGCATCACGATATGTCCTCTAACCATAAATATAGGTTTCATGAACGCAGTATTGAAAAGAAAGTTTTTATTCCACATCAAAGTTGGAAAAAAATGCATTTTGATCGTTACCTGGTATTTTGAAGTAGCATTGCTCCAAAAGTACAGAGTAAAAGTACTTCACAATAATTGTACAGGTATCACAATATGACCTCTAACCATAAATATAGGTTTCATGAACGCAGTATTAAAAGAATTTTTTTTATTACACATCAAAGTTGGAAAAAAATGCATTATTTTGATCGTTACCTGGTATTTTGAAGTAGCATTACTCCAAACGTACAAAGTAAAAGTACTTGACAATAATTGTACAGGTATTACGATATATCCTCTAACCAAAAATATAGGTTTCATGAACGCAGTATTGAAAGTAAAGTTTTTATTACACATCAAAGTTGGAAAAAATGCATTATTTTGATGATTTCCTGATATTTTGAGGTAGCATTACTCCAAAAGTACAAAGTAAAGGTACTTAACAATAATTGTAAAGGCATCACGATATGTCCTCTAACCATAAATATAGGTTTCATGAACGCAGTATTGAAAAGAAAGTTTTTATTCCACATCAAAGTTGGAAAAAAATGCATTTTGATCGTTACCTGGTATTTTGAAGTAGCATTGCTCCAAAAGTACAGAGTAAAAGTACTTCACAATAATTGTACAGGTATCACAATATGACCTCTAACCATAAATATAGGTTTCATGAACGCAGTATTAAAAGAAATTTTTTTATTACACATCAAAGTTGGAAAAAAATGCATTATTTTGATCGTTACCTGGTACTTTGACGTAGCATTACTCCACAAGTACAAAGTAAAGGTACTTCACAATAATTGTACAGGTATCACGATATGTCCTCTAACCATAAATCGAGGTTTCATGAAAGCAGTATTGAAAAGAAAGTTTTTATTACACATCAAATTTGGAAAAAATGCATTGTTTTGATCGTTACCTGGTATTTTGAAGTAGCATTACTCCAAAAGTACAAAGTAAAAGTACTTCAAAATAATTGTACAGGTAGTACTGTATGTCCTGTAACCTAAAATACAGGTTTAATGGACGCAGTATTGTAAATAAAGTTTTTATTACACATTAAAGTTGGAAAGAAATGCATTATTTTTATCATTACCTGGTATTTTGAAGTAGCATTACTCCAAAAGCACAAGGTGAAAGTACTTCACCATAATTGTACAGGTATCACGATATGTCCTCTAAACAAAAATATAGGTTTCATGAACTCAGTATTGAAAAGAAAGTTTTTATTACACATCAAAGTTGGAAAGAAATGCATTATTTTGATCGTTACCTGGTATTTTGAAGTAGCATTACTCCAAACGTACAAAGTAAAAGTACTTGACAATGATTGTACAGGTATTACGATATATCCTCTAACCAAAAATATAGGTTTCATGAACGCAGTATTGAAAGTAAAGTTTTTATTACACATCAAATTTGGAAAAAATGCATTATTTTGATGATTTCCTGATATTTTGAGGTAGCATTACTCCAAAAGTACAAAGTAAAGGTACTTAACAATAATTGTAAAGGCATCACGATATGTCCTCTAACCATAAATATAGGTTTCATGAACGCAGTATTGAAAAGAAAGTTTTTATTCCACATCAAAGTTGGAAAAAAATGCATTTTGATCGTTACCTGGTATTTTGAAGTAGCATTGCTCCAAAAGTACAGAGTAAAAGTACTTCACAATAATTGTACAGGTATCACAATATGACCTCTAACCATAAATATAGGTTTCATGAACGCAGTATTAAAAGAAATTTTTTTATTACACATCAAAGTTGGAAAAAAATGCATTATTTTGATCGTTACCTGGTATTTTGAAGTAGCATTACTCCAAACGTACAAAGTAAAAGTACTTGACAATGATTGTACAGGTATTACGATATATCCTCTAACCAAAAATATAGGTTTCATGAACGCAGTATTGAAAGTAAAGTTTTTATTACACATCAAAGTTGGAAAAAATGCATTATTTTGATGATTTCCTGATATTTTGAGGTAGCATTACTCCAAAAGTACAAAGTAAAGGTACTTAACAATAATTGTAAAGAAATCACGATATGTCCTCTAACCATAAATATAGGGTTCATGAGCGCAGTATTGAAAGTAAAGTTTTTATTACACATCAAATTCGGAAAGAAATACATTATTTTGATCGTTACCTGGTATTTTGAAGTAGCATTACTCCAAACGTACAAAGTAAAAGTACTTCACAATAATTGTACAGGTAGTACTGTATGTCCTGTAACCTAAAATATAGGTTTAATGGACGCAGTATTGAACATAAAGTTTTTATTACACATTAAAGTTGGAAAGAAATGCATTATTTTGATCGTTTCCCGTTATTTTGAAGTAGCATTACTCCAAAAGTACAAAGTAAAAGTACTTCACAATAATTGTACAGGTATCACGATATGTCCTCTAACCACAAATCGAGGTTTCATGAAAGCAGTATTGAAAAGAAAGTTTTTATTACACATCAAAGTTGGAAAAAATGCATTGTTTTGATCGTTACCTGGTATTTTGAAGTAGTATTACTCCAAAAGTACAAAGTAAAAGTACTCAACCGTAATTGTACAGGTATTAGGATATGTCCTCTAACCATAAATATAGGTTACATGAACGCAGTATTGAAAATAAAGTTTTTATTACACATCAAATTCGGAAAAAAATGCATTATTTTGATTGTTTCCTGATATTTTGAGGTAGCATTACTCCAAAAGTACAAAGTAAAGGTACTTTACAATAATTGTAAAGGCATCACGAAATGTACTCTAACCAAAAATATAGGTTTCATGAACGCAGTATTGAAAAGAAAGTTTTTATTACACATCAAAGTTGGAAAGAAATACATTATTTTGATCGTTACCTGGTATTTTGAAGTAGCATTACTCCAAACGTACAAAGTAAAAGTACTTCACAATAATTGTACAGGTAGTACTGTATGTCCTCTAACCAAAAATATAGGTTTCATGAACGCAGTATTGAAAAGAAAGTTTTTATTACACATCAAAGTTGGAAAGAAATGCATTATTTTGATCGTTACCTGGTATTTTGAAGTAGCATTACTCCAAACGTACAAAGTAAAAGTACTTGACAATACTTGTACAGGTATCACGATATGTCCTCTAACCATAAATATAGGGTTCATGAACGCAGTATTGAAAGTAAAGTTTTTATTACACATCAAATTCGGAAAAAAATGCATTATTTTGATTGTTTCCTGATATTTTGAGGTAGCATTACTCCAAAAGTACAAAGTAAAGGTACTTTACAATAATTGTAAAGGCATCACGATATGTCCTCTAACCAAAAATATAGGTTTCATGAACGCAGTATTGAAAAGAAAGTTTTTATTACACATCAAAGTTGGAAAGAAATACATTATTTTGATCGTTACCTGGTATTTTGAAGTAGCATTACTCCAAACGTACAAAGTAAAAGTACTTCACAATAATTGTACAGGTAGTACTGTATGTCCTGTAACCTAAAATATAGGTTTAATGGACGCAGTATTGAACATAAAGTTTTTATTACACATTAAAGTTGGAAAGAAATGCATTATTTTGATCGTTTCCTGTTGTTTTGAAGTAGCATTACTCCAAAAGTACAAAGTAAAGGTACTTCACAATAATTGTACAGGTATCACGATATGTCCTCTAACCATAAATCGAGGTTTCATGAACGCAGTATTGAAAAGAAAGTTTTTATTACACATGAAAGCTGGAAAAAAATCAATTATTCTGATCGTTACCTGGTATTTTGAAGTAGCATTACTCCAAAAGTACGATGTAAACGTACTTCATAATAATTGTACCGGTAGTACGATATGTCTTCTAACCAGAAATATAGGTTTCATGAAAGCAGTATTGAAAATAAGTGTCTTATCGAATGTACTTATATGTATTGTCAGTACACATACGAACGTTGGCAGAAATGTATTTTCCCCATAAATATTACATTTTGAGGGTTCAGTTTCACAGACCTCCGTTCATTCTGGATTACCTGGCCCCCACACTCTGATTCCACTGATGCACCGGTACCCGGAAGTATGTGTACTCGCAGAAAAATCAACACAATGTAATTAGAGAATGTAAAAACAAAAATTAGTTAAAACTTACAATTACTTTTAGCTTTACAAGTTATTTATTTAAGAGTGTTTTTTAATTACTTTCACTTAGACCCCTGGTGTACTTTTGATTATATTATGTTAATGTTGTACACACAACCACAATGCAATTTGGTAACTATTTTGACTGAATGCTGACAGACTGTCTAGTGCATTGTAAGAGAAAACACTTCATGATTATTCCACATTATATAATTAATTTATGTTTGGCCTGTCTCAACATATTTTGAAAGGGGGGGAACCGCAGCGCCCCCTGCTGACGAGCCACCAGTTGCTCCCACCGTACAAAGTCAGATTATTTTAATAAAAGCAGGACAAAAGCACTGACATTACTTTATTTAGTGGTTTTGAAGGACTTTAATGATGATCAGATGTGATGATTTTTAATGTTTCAGTCTCTCTAACAACTGATCATCACCCTGTGCTCTTAGTATCACTGCCCTCTGCTTCCACTCTAAGGTACAGCACACATCTGTATTTAGTGGAGGGTTAAAGTGAGTGTTCTTTGAAAGAGATCACATATATTGTGTCATGTTTTTCCCAAGCAGAGGAAACCAGAAGCCAGGATGAGAGAAGAAAACTGGGATTAATGGTTGTTCTTGGTGGACTGGCCAGAAGAAAGAGAGTCATATTTTATTCAGACCTAATGATCTAATCCTTATCCTCCATTTATACATTTAAATGGTAATTTACCCCAAATATCTCCTCCACACTGACCTCCAGTGGTTTAGAGATGTACTGCAAGACCCCACACCCGACTACTGGGTGGGGCTTCAAGGGAAGCCTCTGATTTTAGTGTTAATTCATATATTAAAGGAAAAGTTCACCCAAAAATTAAGTATTCAGTCATTATCTACTCACCCACATGCAGATGGAACGCCACCTGAAGTTCCTTGGTTCACAAAACATTTCTGGAGCTTCACAGCCAAGTGGATGGAGACGTGTTTTAAAACATAAAGAAACGACATCTGACTACATGTGAAGCTACATGGTGTGTAGAACAGGATGAACAGGATTCGATTTTAAAAGGGAACACTACAAAAATGTGGTTTCCAGAACAGAAACAATAAGCTGAGAGACACCAAACAGTCTGTAACCCGTCTTGT
The DNA here is from genome assembly GCA_037577475.1 of Chaunax sp. Z400. Classification (NCBI taxonomy): domain Eukaryota; kingdom Metazoa; phylum Chordata; class Actinopteri; order Lophiiformes; family Chaunacidae; genus Chaunax; species Chaunax sp. Z400. Next base: position 30,951,378 of record CM075192.1, read on the forward strand.
ATCATTGATGACTTCCTGAAGCTGATGTTTCCTAGATGCAACTTTTCTTTCTCTTGACAGGCTGATATTTTGGAGATGTTTGTGGATGGTGATGATGACATGCAGCGCTTCCTGTCATCTTTAAAAGTTCTCTGTTGGCTAATGGATCATCCATTCAGGCAATCTGAAAACATTTATCGCTGTCTAAACACGACAAGGCAAATTCAGTGTTTAAAAGTGACAAACTCAACCAGCTGTTTGTATAAAGCACGACACAGAAACTGTTTGTCAGACAGATGTGATTGAACACATCTGTACCTAACAGGATCTCTATGTTAAAACAGCTGGACCTCAACATGTTCATCTCCATCAACGAGCCACCATGACTTCCATGATTTTTATGTCTGTACACTGACCACAGCTGCACTGTGACAAAGGTTGACACAGAATAAACCTGAAGGATGTCCATGACGTCTCCTGTCCCTCCTACTCTAAAGGTAATATTCATAGTCTGGACCTTCAGTGTAGCTTCTCTGAGGCGGGGCCGTCTCTGGCAGAGAAACCCAGCATGTTGTACTCAGGGCTGGTTCCATCATAGGATGAACTACATGTTATCAGAGAGGATGTATTTAACTACTCAGAGCATTTAAACAACTGTTTAAAGTTTGAGGCTTTATATCACAAAGTCATTTCCTCCCATACTTGTTGCTTCACCAGTGGATTCCCTGAAACCTCTAAAATAATTCTTTATCCAGCTTATCAGGGTTAATACTAATGAGCATGAAATACTCAGGATCCCCTACGGGAGCATTACATCGAAAAAAGACAGGGAGACGTTATTTAAGATGTCCCCGTTAATTTCAATTATTGTTAATTGCATGTATGAGAAAAAGTTCAAGATGAAACTAAAAAAGAAAATGCTCAAAATTCCCCAAAAATATCAAAACGCACCTCTCCAGTACGTGGATGTGCACAAACAGTTTGGTGAAAAAATATTGAACAACTTCTGATTTATGCCTTGGAAACCCTCAGACAAATTCCACTCACAGACATGTAACCATGGCAACAAAAAAACAAACAAACAAACTAAAATATAAGTCCCTAAACAACAAAAGGCACCACTTCAGTACTTGTCTGTTATGTGTAGAAGGTTTTGTGAAAAGATACAAAACAGTTTTTAAGTTGTGCTCCAGAAACAAAATGTGACGGAAGGAAAGACGGAACCCATTCCTACATCGCCCTCCTCTCCTCGTTAGAATAAATAACTGTTTAAAACTAATCCAGGTCAGTCTATACGGACACAAACCAAACCAGCCAAACTACTTTGGTCCACCATGTTTCTGCATCTATGACATCAAAGTTGACAAATTGTGAAACTAAATTTCCATTGGGTTTCTGACTTGAGGTGACATTTTTGTGAATTTTCTCATCCAGGAACCGGGGGAACTCAGGAGGTAGAGCGGTCGATCACGGAACAAAAGGTTGGTGGTTCCATCCCCAGCCCCTGCCAGTGTAAAAGTTTAAGTATCCTAGAGCAAAGATACTGAACCCCAGGTTGCTCCCCGGGTGCCGGTAGCTGTAGTGGCAGCCCACTGCTCCTCAGGGATGGGTCAAATGCAGAGAAAGAATTTCCCCCGGTGGGATGAATACAGCATCTCCAATATTTTCTGATTGTTCTGACACCACATGAATGAACAGTTATACATGTCCTGTATTTGGAGATGGCATCATTTGTTGACATTCATTGTACATTTTTAAGTCTCCTTGATGTGCATCAAGCTGAAATAAATACTTACTTTGTCTCCTGAGAAATCTTTTCTTCAGCTCACAAGATTTCCTCCACAATTATTTCCTGACAAATGAAAAAATGTGAGTATTTTTCCCTCCGGAAAATTAGGCGTTTTCAAAATGTTACTGCTACTATTTTCTCTCTAGACTTAACAGGCAACACGTTTAGGTTGAATTCCGCTGAAAAAAATAAATCGAGTCCATCTGTTGAAATCTGACCAACAACACACACTTTTTTATCCAAGAAAAATACCTTTTAATTTCATTATAAATCCACATCATTGTATCTATGAAAGCATAAAATCCCCATTACACTTGTTGCATTTTTTTCTCCTTATTGTGGTCATTTGTTCTGTTATATTCAAAGTAAATCAAGGGTATCAAACCATCGAAGACTGTAAGGTGTATGTCACATACAAACACAGACACTGTCAAACAGCAAAGGGGGAGCAACAGGGAGGGAGGGGAAGGGACAGCGCAAGTTCTGCTGGCCATCTTTTACAACCGCTTAATACTTTTAACGATCTTGAGAGCCAGCTTTTAGTAATAGGAACACTTATGGTCAAGTTCACCGTTGTTTCGTACGGATACAGTTGCTTTCCAGCGTCAAAACGAACATCACAATTCACCGTCAAACGTAGAGCCGGACGTCTGTACTTTAAGTTTGGCTTTGACTAAATCCTCGCTGGGGTTCCTCAAGGCTCTGATCTCGGGACACCAACGGTTTGAAGTTGTACTCCAACAAAGAGAGAATTAATCAACCATGGGATGCAAACACACTGATTATTTCAACATTATCTAAGTCATTCATAGCCAGAAGAGTTAGATCAGTAATAGTGAAGAGTATACTATTCAGTTGTTCATGAAAATGAGAGAGAAAGAGAGAGAGGAAAGAAGGGGAAGAGAGATGAAAACATATGATTAAAGTGCCAGATAAGTTCAATGTTTAGTTATTATTTTGACAAGATGTCGACAGTGTGCTCATATTTTCAATCCAAGGCCCAACATGTAGTTCTCTTTGACCGCAAAGAGATAATATGGAGCTGTGCTTTTGGAAGTCTGCATATTCTCCTGTTATTGTAATAATGCTGTCATAATACTGTAGTAATCCTTTGGCATATGACTGTATGCTGGGCAAAGAGAGGAGCGGCGACATCCACCAGCGACAAACCACAATGGAGAACAAAACGTCATAAAGGAGGTTTTCAGTAATCCATTCATTTTATTCCCAGAGCAGCATTGAGTGTGAGCATGGATTTCAAATGTCAAACACCGAGACTAAATCCACCCGACACCGTTTAAACCCGTCTGATCACCAGATACTTCCTTCAGAAAGAAGAACAGATTCCAGGCTGAGTTTGCTCTCATCCCTGAGCGACATGAGCAGAGTCCAAAGCCCAGGAACTGATCCGGGTCTAAAGCCCAGAAGAGTGGAGACTTCTGCATGTCGACAGGTTTGTCCTCCTCTGGCTGCTGCACAGGATTTTCACATCACATCTGGTTCTGGTGTAGGGTGGAGTCAGAGGGTGTGGCTCCGACCATCAGGGCTCACTGGAAGGATGTGACCATTGGGGCACCTGAAGGAGACGTGAAATGGAGACGGGTACACATTGATGAAGGTGAAGGTTTATGTAAGTTTGACTGAAGTGTTGTTAATTGTGTGAATGTTGTATTAAAAGGAAACCTTCACTGTTGTTGCGACAGCTGTTTGAGCTTGTGTACCGTCCTTTAGTTTAGAGACTACAGTGGAGATTTCAGCTTAAAAAGGGTGTAAATAACGTATTTTTAATCAAATCTTAGGGTTTTGGGACTTGGATGATGCCACATAAGCTAAATAGAGGTGTCATTTTTTTAATGTTTTAAAATATAAAATGTTCCCAGTCATCTTCCGTTATTTAGGAGAATGCTGCAACGCTGTGAAGCTGTGAAGCTCCAGAAACGTTCTGTGGACCAAGACATTTCATCTGACTCTCCATCTGCATGGAAGGGAGTAGATACTGACTGAATTTTGATTTTCATCTCGCTGGATCTAACATGTAAGCAGCATTTTAATGTCGTAGCATGTTGAGGAGGATCTAATTTTAGAACAGAGCAGTAGTGGTGTAAAGCAACAGAAACAAGTTCAGGTGGTTTAGTGTGGAGTTAAAGTATTAACTATTATAAATTACTTAGTTTCTCCACTGTGCCCTCCTTTCCTGAACAAAGGATGATCTCTTCTGTCGGTAAAGTTTTGTTCTTATCATTCTTTTCTCTGTTTGTTCCCTTTTAATCTGCAGGTTCTTTATTTCTTTTTGAACACTCGACACATTTTGTGGATAAAATAAGTTCCTCTTGTCCAGAAACTCAACCAACCCTCAGTTTTTGCAGAGGTCTATAATGATGTTTTTCAGGACTGACGACTCAGTGAGCTGCTGAGATTTCAGGCTTACAAACCCTGCTAATACCTTAGAAACCTCCGTCTCACAAACTCTATAGTGCAACTTAAACTGAGGGCAAATAAGTGGTTTCACAGCACTTTTCTTTATCTGGGAAATAAAGAAGAGGGTAAAGTTTTACTGTGGTTTTATTGTGAAAAGGGAAGTGCTTTAATAAATATATTATAATTGCTTTTTAGAATGTATCAATGATTCCATTAAAAATAAATGATGTAAAGATCTATAATTAATCATGATGGTAAACTGAAAAAACTGTAGTACTTTTAAAAATTTTGTTTGGTGACAAATCATGATGTCACTAAACATCCTGGATGTGATGTCAGATAACATTATTTTAACATGTCCTTACAGTTACATCTATATATCAGGTACTAAAGAGCTCGTTTGTTTCTCTTGTCTTAAGAAGAGAATGTAAGGAGAGGAGGAGGAGGAGGGAAGAGGAGTTGCAGAAAAGGAAGATAGAGGAAAAAGCTGAGCAGCAAAGACTGAAAAGAGGAGAGCCAAAAAGTGAAAGACAGAGGAGAGGAAAGGAGGAGGAGTGGAGGAGAATGCTTACATAATGGAGGAGAGAGATTATATAATTGGGGGTCAGGCTGTTATATAATGGTCCAATAAAGAGATTAATACTGTTTATGAGGCAGGGCCTTGTTTACAGAGCACTTAGAGGCACTAAGTTAGCACTAGCCTGCTAATGGCTAATGCTAATGCTGCTGATCTCGCTCCACCTCCTCCTCACTCACTCCCTTCCTGTTTTAATGCCTCTTTGGCATCTCTGGTGGAACGATGAGTGGTTACCATCTCACCTGTGTGTGAACATGTCTGTGTTTGATCCCTCACCTCTGCCGCCTCTCCTCCCCCCACCGCTGTGAGGCTGAATGTACGAAAATCTGAAAAAACACAAAAATACCAGGATTAAGATAAAAACTACAGATCAGACGGATGAACAGAAAGCAGGGAGGATCAGCCAGCCTGTGTCTGTCCACATCTAACAAAATCCACCTATGAGCACCTGTAAAAGTCACTAATTAACATGTTAGTTTAACAGAAGCGTAAAAACAACATGTTGTGGTCAAGGGCGCTGGAAGTAGGGAGGCCAAGGGGGGCCACTTTACGCCCCTTACGCCACACATCTCTGAGAAGGCCAGGTGGTGGTGGTGACGTTTTATTATGTGTGCTGGAACCGGAAGATCTAAAAACACAACTAGTAGCAGTTAGCAGCTAACTCAGAGCAGAAGAAATTCACCCGAATGTTGGGGAGGTCATGAGATCCAGGAGACCGTCTGAACAGTAACCAGATCAACTGCCGTTTAACAGAGAAGGTAAATGATTGTTTTTGCCATGTTATTTCATTGTTTACAAAATTCTGCTTGACACGTATGTAAAACGTCACTCTAGACGCCGAGGCTGCTGCGTCATACGTCTCAGAAAATGGCAAACAGTCCAAAACCAAAAGATTTGAATTACACTACATGAAAGACAAGAAGAGAATGAAAGGAGGAGTTTTTATTAATACAAATATTCAGATTTAAATTTACAATGATATAAAACAGAAAAAAGCAACAAACCACATCTAAACAAGTAAAAAATAAAGAAGTAAATCTATATCTAATTTCATAGATAGATAAACCGACTTTACTCAGTGAGCTTTTATCTCCAGGTTTCTCCTCCTCTTCATGTCCAGTCTTCTCCCTATCCTTCCCTCCACACCCCCCCATCGTTTTCATGTCAGTAACTGTGTCTTGGGGCTCAGTGACTCATCTGTTCTTCTCTCTATGTGCTTGTCTTTTCTCTCTCTAACTAAATATAAGTAGATAATCCTCCCTGCTGTCTCCCTCTCTTTGTCTTTCTTCAGATGTCTCTCCTTCACCAGCTGTAAATCCATCTGTCTGTCATACATTTAGTCTTTTTTTTCAGATGGGGATTAAATTGATTTTGTTTCGTTTTAGTCAAAGGGTTTATGAAGCCATTGGCAATTTAAGGCTCCAAATACACTCAAAGGCCTCTCTGTAAAAATAGATATGAGGGAGGAGCTGAGTCGACATTTTGTCTTAGAGTTCACAGCTACAGGATGAAATACAGTGAAACTTAACTATTTTATTTTGGTTCCTTTCACCGTGATGCTCTTCAGAACAAAACCTAGAGTTCTACTTCCTCTGTAGTTGGTTATAAAACTGTTTCCTGGTGATCCCACTTAGATAAAATAGTTAAATTGGGGATTTAATTTATGCAGTTTGTTTTGGTTTTGGAACCAACCCAGCCAATGGGGGTGCACAAACCAGAGGATTCTTGATGCTGGTCCCAAGCCCAGATAAATGGTGAAGGAAGGGCATCCGGTGTAAAACCAGTTCAACAATGCAGATGAAAAAATCCGCTGTGGCGACCCTGATTCAGGAGCAGCTAAAGAGGAAGTATTGGTTTTGCAATGGTCCCTGACAGTGTTAGATCCAGCTGATTAATTGGGCCATTATGTCCTGGTTTAACTGTTCAAAAAAGACCCAAAAGTAAAACAGCAAGTTGAAAAGACTATGGGGCCGTTTACACGACAACGATTTTACCCAAAAACTGTAAACTTTTGTTGTTTGTTTGGGGACCTGAAAAAACAAACTTTTGGAAAGGTAACAGTACCGTCGTCGCATCAATGGGGGAAACACAACTCTGAGCGATGACGACACAGCCCCGAAGCATGCATGCCTACCCTTATTTGCGTAAACGTGGACAGAACAAAAGAAAAAAACGGTTTCGTTTGTGCTGCAGACTCTGCTGAGTTAATCAACGCTCCTCCATCACTACTGTGATCTTATTCTGTGGTGTTGATTTTGAACGGGTACACCACCATCCACTGCCCCGGCATACCTACTGCAGTGTTTTTGGTTGATTTTGCTGATATGTTTTTACGGGGATCTTTTTGAAAAGATTACTGTCTGAACGAAAAACTTATTGAAACACAAAGGAAAAGCTTTTCTGTTTTTGCAGAACCTTTGCAGTGTTAACAGAGGCTATTATCAATAATCAGTTTCTTTTAATGCCTAATTGATGTAATGATGATGCCATATTGTTCTGCTGTATTTATCTACAAACAACAGAGAAAACGAATTCTATGCCTTATGATTAGAGCATCAACGTTACAGCCTTCCTTTTCACCAACATAAACATAATGCTGCCTCCTGCAGCCACACTGAACCACGATGAACTCCATAACCATTACATCCTGGGGAATGAATGTGAATGAATGAATGTGAATGAATGAATGTGAATGAATGAATGTGAATGAATGAATGTGAATGAATGAATGTGAAAGATGGCGTCCTTCTCCTTTCTCTGGATACCTGGCGGAAACAAGATGAGTCCAGTACCTGGACTGACCACCAGATGTCACTGTGACTCTCTCAGATGCTAAAAACACGCTGCCTTTACTTTACACACTGATGCCATGTGTCCGTCTGTGTCTCTCTACCCTCTCTCTCACTTTCTGTGGTAATCAGTGGGGAGGAGTAGCAATAGGAGGAGTAATGTGTGTGTTTGTGTGTCTGTTGTGTATGGAAACCACTGTGAACACATTTCAGACGTGGCTTTTCTCAGTGCGTCTACCACAGCGGTTTATCTCTGCCTGCCTCTGCATCACTGTGTTCTGTGGCCTCGGCTCACACTGACTTATTCCTGGGATCTTATCTTCTATAGTTGTGTAACCTTGCTGAGAAACACTGAACATTGTCTGAAGGTGTGAATAATCCAGAATGGACATATTGGGGGTGAGAGATACCTTTGTTAAGCTGAGGGATAGACAGCAGTCTGATTAACAGCTGAGTCAGTGGAGGACTGTTGGCTCTCTGTAGAATAAAGGGTTGGTTGCTCTTCAGGAAAGCCTTGTGAGATATTTATAGTTGTGATTTGGTGCTTTATAAATAAACTTGACTAGAATCTATTCAGTCCTCTGCTGATGGAGATTTGATTCTTTTTCTTCTTTACTTTTCTGGACTTAATGAATTTTGGCCTCTTCTAGAAAATGGAAAAGTGAAGGATCACAGAAGTCAGTAGGGTTTATCCTCTGGAGATCATTAACGTTTGCTCCAAAATTTCTGGTAATGCATTGAATAGATGGTGAAATATTTAAGAGAAAAGTTTGACCTCCTGGGGGCGCTATATGCACAGTAAGGCAGTTCATCTTCTGGGGACCAGGAATAAAGTTCAATCTATACCAGGAGTGTTCAATTAAATTTGCAAGAGGTCCAGAAAGACAACTCTCCTCCCCTTCTGAGGTCCGAACACTAATAATAATAACAACAACAACAATAATAATAATAATATTAATAATACTAATAATAATGATAATAAAATGATAATAATAATAAAATAATAATAATAATAACAATAATAATAAAATAATAATAAAAATAATGATAATAATAAAATTATAATAATAATAAAATAATAATAATAATAACAATAATAATAAAAATAGTAATAAGATAATACTAATAATAATGATAATAATAATAATAAAACAATAATAATAAAAGTAATAATAATAATAATAATATAAAACCACCAACATTAATTAAAAACATGAATATAAGAGGAACCCCTGAGATCCGAACCCCTCTGGATGAGAACTGACCTCTGTAACATTACACCAGTTCACTTGATGTTATTCATTGACTAAAACTATGTTTTATATTCTTCTTCAATCTTGCCAATCCTTTGATGACCAAAGGTAATTATAGATCTAACAATGGCCATATCTTTTTTCCTGTTATGTCAAAGGGCTTTGCGGTCCAGATGGAGGCCTCTCATGGTCTGGATTTGGCCCAGGGGCCACCAGTTGTGACCCCAAATCTACACAATAAATATTTCTGTTTGGACCAAGATGGTGGATATAACATACCATTTTGCAGGAACACTGATTGTGTGTGTGTGTGTGTGTGTTAGTGTGTGTGTGTGTGTGTGTGCGTCTGTGTGTGTGTGTGTGTGTGTGTGTGTGTGTGTGTGTATGCGTCTGTGTGTGTATGTGTGTGTGTATGTGTGTTTGTGTGTGTATGTGTGTGTGTGTGTGTGTTAGTGTGTTTGTGTGTATGCGTCTGTGTGTTTTTATATAGGAGGTGTATGATCACAGGACAGAGTGAACGGACAATGTGATGAAGAGATAAAAGAGGTTGTAATATTGTAGAGGAAGAGTGGATGATGGATGATGGATGGATGACTGGAGAAAACACATGTAAAGCAGAAAAGAGAAGGGGGATGTAAAACAAAAGAAATTGGAGGAAGGGAGGAAATGAGAGATCAAGGAGGATAAATGAGAAACAGAAAGTAGAGATGAGAGAAGCCAAGAAAAAGTCCTGCATTTAAAAGTTAACTTTAAAAAGTGCAAAAGTATTTCCAACAATAAATACTCAAAGTGAACATATTACTTATGTCCACGTTAGAAAAATATTCTATTATTGGCCTCATAAATTACTGGTCTAATCTATATTTTACAACCATGACTCCAACATATTGATCTCTATCCTCTGGCTATAAGTGGTTTTGTCCTCTTGCAGTCAAAACACCAGTTAAATTTAACAACCGCTAATATTAATAGAACTGAGCGAAGAATAAAAAGGTTCATCTTCTCACCTCCATGCTGACGGAAACTCGGGTGAAGTTTCTTTGTCCACCAAACATTTCTGGAGCGTCGTGTTGAGTTTTCTCCTAAACGACTGAAGAAGATGGAGACTAGTTTCAAAACACGACTCATTCCAGATTCTACGGCATTATTCAAGCCTCTAGAGCCACAAGATCCTAAACCGGTTTGAAATGACTTCATTTACACCCAATTTAAACTGAAATCTTCATTGTAGCCTCCAAGCTAAGAGTACTAGCGCCAGGGGTGGAAATAAGAGGATGCATAGGAATGGGTGGAGCTGCATGGAGTCATTATATGTTTGTTTTTGGTTGTTTTATTTTGTATTTCAAAACCATTCTCCATCTTCTTCAGGTGTTTTAGGAGAACGCTGAGAAGAAAAGTCTCCAAAACGCAGGAGGCTGGAGGTCTGGAACTATCGTTCTGATGTCATGTGATCTCATGAAAGTCAGTATCTGGATACCTTATCTACACCACATCTGATCACCTGCATCCACACCTGCTATAAATGATTGTGTTGACCTGCTTTCTGACTGGATGTGATGACGCTGCTGTGTGGGACTCATGTTCTGATTTACATCTACAGCTGTGTTAGCATGAAGGTTTAATGTCCAGACAGATTCCATGCTAATCCCACATGGAAAACATCCAGGTGTCGGTCCAAAGGAACAGGCTTTAAAAGGGTTCATCTGCAGTCATGTTACATTCAGGAGGAACGAGGTCATACAACGCCTGCGTGTCTCAGACATGAACCACAGGCACAGATGACTTGTTCCTGTTTAGTTAACAATGGAAACAGCTCCTCACCTTGGCAGCATTTGTGTCACGCTCCATCCACTGTACATCACAGAAGCAATCCACACAGAGATAAAAAGAAAAACAAGCTCATGCATTGAGTAAAGAGGAGAAAATCCCCTCGAGTCTCCAACCATAGCTCACCAGAGGATAGACACGTCTCACTGAGGCGGAAATTGGTAGTGCAAATATCACAAGATAAAGAGAAAAGTTCTGGCGGAGAATAAGAGACAAACAGAACGACCTTGAACTCAGAAATGAAAGGAGGGGAAGAGGAGGAGGAGGAGGAAGAGGAGGAGGAAGGCATCAAAACAAAACAACTTAATAAAATCAAACAAATGACTGGAGGGAGAGAGAGGGAGAGAGAGGGAGGAAACTCTATGTGTTTGTATGGGAGAAAGAAGCAAAGGGAAGAAACGGAGGGAACGTGTTTGACCAATAGGAGAAAAGGTAATAAAGTCTGTTTGTTTTAATGGTCAAATTACCTCTGAGCAGAGCGACGCTCAGTGTCTCTATGAGGAGGAATCGTTTCACATGTTCACCGTTTCAGACAATGATCTGATGAACACGGATGTAGTGAAGGGATGATGAACGACTGATCCACCTGCATTAGCCTCTGAACCTCTTATTCAACCAGGTCAGGTTGAATTCTACCATTGGCTGAGCTGTGAATCTAAAGTCACCATGATATCCAGTATGTCGAAAACCTTAGTAGGAAAAGAACTGAATGACATCATGCTAACAGGGAGATAAGACCGTCTGTAGTTTGTGGTGATGCCGGTGTTTAACTGCCATGTTGTCTCTATACACAGACAGTTATTGATAGTTTCTATTTAGTCCCACACTGTTGTTTTTCATTTTAGGCCCATTTACACCACAACGGTTTGGCTAAAAACAGAAACATTTATCCTTTGCGTTCATAAGACTATGTTCCAATGCTTCTGCACACAGATCTGCAGAAACCATGAAAACCCTGTTGAATATTCTGATGCAGCAAATCTAGTGTCAATAAACTCACCAGAATCTGCAGCAGAGAGAAAAACCGGACAGTCAACCATTGTTTTAGTCATTTTTCTGTCTATGAGTCTGTCAGTAAGGTTCTGTCTGTGAATGGCTAATAATAAGAATAATATTCATGCACAAACTGGGGGCATGTTGTCACAGAGGTGTGTTTATACTGGTAAGGCTGGTATTTTCAAAAGATTAGAGTCTGGAATCTGTTTTTAAAAGTTTGTGTTTACGGTTTTATGCAACAGCTGTTGTCATGGAAACGTCTCAACCAGGCTGACTTAAGTGTTCAGAGTAAAAACTGCTGCCTCCAGCTCTTTATACAGATTCCAAAGCTGGTGTTTCAACATATTTGGTAACTTTTAAAGAGGTTAAAAAATAGAACCGAAATCCACGTGTTCAAAAGTGAATGATCCCCAACCCTAATTAAGACCTATTTTGACTCAAGTGCTTTAAGTACAGTACCGTTTGGAAAATGTATTTAACCCACAATAAATGCACCTGAACCCTTCATTTGTTTTTAGTTTCCATGGACAGCATGGATTACATTTAACCGGGGTGTTAGCGGGGCTTCAGGGCTAACTCCTGTCACCTTTCCAGGAGATAGCCCTGCAGCATTTATTAGCAGTAACACTGCCTATAACCTGCTGTAGATTCATTATGTGGTTGATTATTAGAAGACAAGCTTTGTTTGACAGTCAGTGGTCTGCATTGTTTTAACTCCACGTTTTAGCATCATATCAGTGTCCTGGTACCTCAGCAGAGGTGTAACTATAACAGGATGGAGTGTTTGGTGTCATCCTGAACGTTTGATAATGGAACCGTAACAGAACCGCTCCAAACGAGGCTTTACCCATAATAAAGCTGTGGTGTTGTTTCATTATTCAGGACCTTCTGGTGTTACCATCTAAATCCAGAGAATACATCTGTGTGTGTGATGGTGACTGGTTCCTCCATTCAACCTGAAGCAGCAGCTCTGTGTACCTGTGACAGGTGTGTGTGTTTAATAGAAGAGAGTTCAGCCATCCAGGCTCAATGAACTCTGGTTTCACTGCCTCTTCTCTCTGTCACGTCCTGTGAGCGCCGCTCCGTCTCAGATTTCAATTTCAAACTAACTTTAAATGAAACTCTCTCCTCTCTGCTCCTCTAAAGTCTAAAGTCTACCATATTCAGCTGATTTACTCAGTATGGCAGCACCAAAACCAACGTACCAGCTGCATGTCTGAACGTCCCACCAGAGGTCCCGACCCCAACACCTACCCTAACAGGTGTATGGCTTCAAGAAAACTGTCAATGAAAATAGTAGGAGCAAGTTAAAAAGTTGGATCCAATGGTTTGATCAAATGTCTTCCAGCTGAATATCCATACAGATAAATCTGATAATAGTCGCAGCGCCACCTAGTGACAACAGGAAGTTATATACTTCAGAATTTGACTTGCTACTATCAGACCCTTCACCACAATGACCTCAACTTTAGTCAGTAAAGCCATAAGGCCTTGATGTGGCAACCCACACAGTGCATTATGGGTAATTGTAATGGTAATGATTGTAACCCTTTCATTTTCTACAACATCAGATAAATCCACCCCCCCCACCCTGTCTCATAGAAATGAATGGGGAGTGAAATCAGGTCTCACTACACATTCACTAACTATTAGTCACTGCTCTTCTTATCACTGGTTGTCCTCCCCACCTCCCTCCCCTTGTACTTGACTGACAGCAGCTACTCACCAATGACAGGAGGCGCTTCTCAGTGTAAAGTGGAGTTTGGCTCCAGGCACCGGCAACAAATCAAAAAAAGGGGGAGGGATGTGGAGTATTGGTTTGGGCTTAGAGATTGGTGGGTTGTGGGTCTGACTGACAGTTTCTTCTGTGTTATTGGGAGATGGCGTCATCGTCATGGGCGGGATTTAAATCCACTACAGTCGTTCCTCGAAGAGAAGCTCCTCCCATCCCCTCTGTTGATGATGACGGTTGGGAGTTTTTATTAGTACCTCCACCTAGGCAACAAAAAGATGGAGTTAATTTAGGAGCAGATGACAAAGGGGAGTCACATCCTTTCATATTCTCTGTTGTTACCCTGCCCTGTAGAGGAGGAGGAGGGAGGCAGGGCGAGGATGTTGGCTCCCCCTCCTCCCCCGTTGGTCTGAGAGCAGACGTTGGCATGGCGTGCAGCGGCCTTCTGCTTATAGTGGTTACTGTGCAGTTTGTACTTCATCAGGAGGATGAAGATGAAGACAAGGACAGAGGCTACGATGATCCCCCCGATGATGATGATCATGGTACCTCCGAGGAACTGAAAGAATAGTTAATCAGGCAGAGACGTCAGAGACAAACCCTACCAGCAGGTGGCAGTAGTCTGTTTTCAGCAGCCATAAAGTGAAAGAGGAAGACTCAGGACCAGGGATACACAAACCACAAATCAGACCAGTCTCTCTCACAACTTCGCCTGTCTCAGTTGGTCTTCAGCTGCCATGTCGTTAAAATATCTGTGTATTGGAATGATTGCTCTCACTGATGCTCTGCCTCTGATTCAACATCCTTAGCTGGCCAAATACTGCCATCAGTGTGGGACACACCACAAGAACTACGTCCACAGACCCTCCCCGATGACCCCAACACTGGCAGACAAATATCGGCCAGCTCTGTCAGGATTCAACCTCCCAAAAGGAAGGAGGCTCAGGTGTGAAACAGGGCAGCAGAGGGAGCCCTAAAGCAGAAGAGTCAATGTGAGGAGACATTTTTTTTTATTGAAACATGATACTGGACTCTACTGCCGCTACACAAACCCTCAACTAATAAACTGCTATGAAAAACTGAAACCAGAGCCAACGCCGCTCATAACGTGAGAAAACCCTGATAAAGCTGTTGAGGCTGTTTTGCCATAGGAACCACTAACATGCTAAAAGATGTCCCGTCTGGCACCAGACTAACAGAGTAGCAAGTCACATGGTTGTTCCTCCAGTTCTGGTTGCTTCTGTTTCTTTCTTTGTTTTCTTCTTTTTCCACACACTCCAGGTGAGGACTAGTATTAGAGAATGAACACTGAGACCTTAAGTCACATCGGCTCTAAATCCTTTGAATCTGGCTGTTACCTGATTGTTGGCCTTGGAAACAAACTTTTAAGTCAACCTGAACCTGAACCAGAAGTAGTGAAAGAGAGAGACATCAGGAAAAAATCTAAAGTCTCTTCACCTCAACAAAGAGCTGCAACAACCTTTATGAATGAAACGTTATTGGTTTATTTGATACTGATGTTCCTTAGTTACAGGAAAGTTTATTTTCTATACTTCATTTTTACTTGCAGCCACACAGAAACACATCATCTGTACACTTTTGCAGGCTCAGCTCTGCTGTACGCTCAGACTATTTAAGCTTTGCAATAAAAGAATTGGAACTACGAATGCTTTAGAAGGTTCTTTCCAGAAGTCAAGAGATGCTGAGACCTGTGAGGTAAAGTGTTCATCACATGCCTGATGCTCAGCTTTAAAAATTGTCAGGCTGATAGAGGAGTAACTTTAACACACTAACCTGGTCTCGTATGGAATGACAGCGCCCGAACTCCGTCTCCGTACTGAAGGACACGCAGCCCACCAGTTTGGTTCCCGTCAGGGCCGTGATGCCGTCATCGTAGACGGCCAAAACACACAGCTCGTAGTCCCGCGACGACGCCAGGTCACTGAGCAGGAAGTACTTGTGGTTGGCTGGGATCATCCTGAATGAGGGGATGACACAAAGACACCAAGAGAATTTCTTTTATTTTGTCCTGATGTAGAACAACTCTTCCACAGGGGTTCATGTTGTGGAGATGAAAATAATAAGATATTTCTTCTGCATCACAGCATTTTGTCTTTGTGTTTGCTGAGGTCCATGCTGCACCACAATAAGTCACATGACTCAGATGAAGCGTCTTTACTAGGCTGAATTTGTGCAGTTAGCTGAGCATAACACTAATCCTTTAGGTCTTTATATTAAAACAACGGTTTCTACAAAAAGTCAGTCATTATCTCATCACCTAAGATAACTATGAACACTATCTCTTAAAGATGAAAACGTCATTGTAGCCTTTAAGCTAAAAGTGTTAACGTGCACCTGTCTGAGGGGGGGGGGACACGTGCGAACACGTGCTACATGAGTAAACACTGAGGTACGCAGAGAGTAAGAGTTCTTGTTGATCTCTAGCAGTGGATGTGCACACGTTCAACCTCCTGCAGCTTTATGGGGTTCGGGATCTCAGGGCTCACCTGGTGTCACATGATCAAAGACACCTGACACCTGAGCCAGGTACATGTGATCATGAAATGTGGCTGAAGGTGGACCTTTTCACTAATATTAGTTTGTTGTATACACATCTAAGCTGTTTTTGAAGACAGAAATATTTTGTCTCCTTTTCGTGAGTCAAAGATCATCATTTGTTTTTTCTAGTCCTAAAGATCAGATTACAGACATGTTCACAGACAGACACGTTTACAGACAGAGACATGTTTACAGTTTACAGACAGAGACAGATCTTAAACTGGGCTATATATATATACATATATAGTGATTTTTGATTTAGACGTCTTCAGACTTCTAAATCAAATAGTTATGTCATGTCTTTGAGTGACTCTTTAAAAATGATGTCTGAAGGCGTATGTACAGTATAATATGAGCAACTATCAACATCTGATTATTATGATGAACCAGCTCAAGTTTACAGCCTGGTTAGTTATGATTGATTACACTGAGAAAAATACTTTGGCTTTTCATGGCACAATAAATCCATTTAAACATGTGGTGGTGGGTTTGGTTAGAGCTCAGTTCATTAACAGATTCTCATCATGTTACAGATTGCAGGGCACATGTGCACATATTCACCATCATTAACATGAGTTCTCTTTTTACTAACTGGGTCTGGAGTGTCAGTATCTGAGTGTGCAGACAGGAACCATTTAATAACATGCAGATGAATTAACCTAAAGCTGATGCCCTACGTTACTGTTTCCATTTCACTTAATTTCAGATTAGCTGCATTTGATGGATCTAATCTGTTGTCCATTCCTGTTGAATTTGATTTGGTCATTTTGAGGTTTTATCTCCGTGACTCAAAGTGTTGATTTTATCTTTGCTTCCTGTATTTTATTGTCATGTTGGTATTTTTTCTCAGTCTTAGCTCATATTAAACTGAATGTGCTGCTGGGAACTGAAGACCTGTCCCTTATCTTCCATGCTCAGCCGGGTCCATTATAATATATTCCTCACACACACACATTATTGTTGTATTGATATTGCAGCTTTGCTGATTGTAATGACTTCTGTGCCAGTTGTGCTGGAGAGAAACACAAGGAGAGACCTAACAATGCTCTGGTAAAGAGAGGAGCAGATGAGTTTTCCAATTATACAAAAGATTAAAGCTAAAGTAGAAAATTGAAGTGGAGAGAATATAGACATAGAGGAAAGACAGACAGAGCAGAAGAGATGAGAGAACGGAGAGGGATGAAGCACTTTCAATTTTCAACATGAAAATCAAAGGGTACCGGTAGAGAGAGCTTAAAGATGAGAGGTGAGTATGGTGACGGTGAAAAGAGGGAGGAAGACTATGGGGAAAGAGAAAGCAGACACAGAAGGAACTGAGGAGAAGTGATGAGATAGAGGAGAAAGATGGAGGAGGTGGTGATGGAGGAAGCAGGAAGATTAGAAACAACACTGAGGAAATAAGATAAGGAATCAGTTTTCAGACACGAACACAGAGGAGAATATCAGGCAACACTGATATTTGCATGAAAATCCATTACACCCTATGATGAAGAATAAATCATTATAAATGCATCAAAATACATCCAATGATAAGATACGATACTGCTATTATAGGATACGGAGTCCCACAGTTAAATGCTGAGGTATGTATATATAGTCATAATGTATTATAGGCCTCATCAGTCAGCCTGTAGCTTACAAGTAGTCATTAACATCCATAGGACATCATGTGGCTTCATTAGCTGTGCTATTCATTGAAATCATGCTACTGTTGGCTTCTTCAGTCCATGATCTTTAACACACACTGCAGGCGTTTGCAGCCGAGTGTCAAGCAGCCGGGATGAGAGTCAAGTCTGAGACCATAGTTCTCTGCCAGAGAATGATGGATTTCTTACTCCGGGTTGGGGTGAGTTGAAGTATCACAGGGTCCTCTTCGAACAGTTGGGCGTGAGATGGACAGGCGGACTGGTGCTCCATCTGCAGGAATGTGGGTGTTGTATCGGACCATGGTGGTGAAGAAGGAGCCGAGCTGGAAGGCAAAGCTCTGGATCTACCAGTGGATCTACGTTCAACCCTCTCCTATGGTCATGATGTCTTTAGGTAGTGACCTAAAGATGAGATTGTGGATACAAACGACCGACAACAGCTTCCTTCATAGGGTGGCTGGACTCATCCTAAGAGATGAAGTAAAGAGCTCAGAGTAGAGCCGCTGGTCCTTCCCATCAAAATAAGCCAGTTGAGGTGGTTCAGGCATCTGTGATGATGCTTCCTGGGCACCTCCCTTTTGAGGAATTCCAGGCATGAATGGATGGATGGATGGACTGAAGCATCCTCCAATTTCATTCCACTTTTAAACAGAAGTGTAGCTTAAAGACTGAATGTGATGATATTGTAGATTTTTTGAATGAATTCCAGAAACAGACCCAAACAAAAGCCAGACAAAAATCTTTTATTCCTCATTGTTATCTGAAAATACTAAAATGCATTAATGAGCCTTACTGCTGCACTGGGTGACACATTCATTCATTACCATGAACATGGACAGCAGCTGTAACTGGATTTCATTAATGCAGGAGACAACCTCTCCACCAGATAAGGTAATGCAACATGTACCCATCAGCTGTTTCACCAGAACACGATGTGGGCTTTTCAAATCCTGAATCCAAGCTGCTGTGTGGCAGAAAACTGGACCCAGAGACACAAAAACAGCAGTTAAGTAATTTAACCCCACCACTCTTAAGAAGACTGAGAGCCTCCTCTGATGCCTTAAACTCATTTGGGTACAGATAACGAAGGAGGGAGATGGAGAGAAGAAAAGAAGAGTATTCTGGGATGTCAGAGATGTTATCGCTGGAATGAGCTGTGAGCTGGGCCATCCTCAGAAAAACTAATATTACTGCTGGACACACTTTAAACTTCTTTCTCACTCATTATTTGTTGCTATTAGCATCGACATAGAGTCATATATAGACACTGTTTGCTACCAGCCCAGCAGCAAACAGCAGAAACATGATTAAAAACATTTACCACCAAACAACAGTCATTACACATAAAAAAAACAGAGGAAGCTTATCTCCACTGCAGCCTGACACAAAACAACAATACAGAGACACAGAAAATAGAAATAGAACGCAGAGGGACAGCTGAGTCAGCGTTTTCTTATCATCAAATTATGAAATGAAAGTTTCTACAAGATGACAGCAGAGGAATCGACTGCACTGCTGCACAATTAAGAGTTTTTGCTCATTAAGTTCTTGGATCAAACCCATATAAAAACTGTCAAGCTGTCAATTTTAAAGCAGTCATCATTGTCTCTGTGTAGTGAGAAGTAATTAAATACTTTGGTACAATATTACTGATTACATTTTATAAGTGAGCAGCATGTTAACAAGGCTAGACCAGCTGATACAGAGGGGACAACAAACATCCTTATTGATCGACAAGAACATCAATATTGGACCATTCTGTCCATTTAGTTTGAAAAAACAGTCTTGCTTTCATTGATATGTATATTATATATATTATATATATGTGTAAAGAGATCATTTGGCCCTAAGCTGAGAAGTTAAAGTCCAAATCACTAAAAACACATCTTTACATGTGAAGGATTCTGGTGTTTGAATCCGTTAGATACAGCTTAGCTTCATACACCCAGACAGACATGAATCCACCAATTACACACAATGAGGTAGATGATGCTCTCTTCTCGTCGTCCTATTGGTCGCTGTGAGTAAGGTATGATCCTGAGATATTATCACTAATATTATTATCACTGACTATGAATGATGTCACAGAGATTTGAGATGTGTCAAATAAAGCCTGTATAAGACGAGGCTTAGTTATAGGCAGCTGGACTGCAGGTCCATCCAGAATCAGGAACCTGACCTGGTGAAGGTCTGAGCTCTGAATGATGTCTACATAAAGGATTTTATTATGTCAGCCTTGGACTTTTGGCAGAGTGTTTCTGCTCTGTGTGTGTGTGTGTGTGTGTGTGTGTGTGTGTGTGTACCTGCAGATACATGTGTCCTTTCTCTGTGTATGTCCTCTTTGTGTTGTGAGTCTTATATATTATTCAGGTGTCGCCCCTGCAGAGCAGCACCTATTTATCAACCTTGGGGCGGAAGTGACGAGACAAGCAATAGAATTATAAAGACTAGCCTGACCTGCTGCCCATTCGTCTCTGTGTGTGTGTGTGTGTGTGTGTGTGTGTGTGTGTGTGTGTGTGTGTGTGTGTGTGTGTGTGTGTGTGTGTACTGGAGAGAGACAGCAAGTCTATTAGAGGTCTGGTCTATAAGTGCTGCAACATTCTGCGTCAGACAAATGGTTGAACAAACCCCTAAGGTGCTCTCTCTCTCTCTCTCTCTCTCTCTTTCACACACACACACACACACACACACACACACACACACACACACACACACACACACACACACACACACACACACACACACACACACACACACACACACACACACACACACTTATTGCCTGTGGCCTTGGCTTGAGGTCTGTCATGTTTCAGCCTGAGGCTTCGATACACAACTTTATAGAGCAAACAGAGTGAAGACTGGTCTGTTTAACTCGACACCACAGTAACTACAGTAACTATAGTAACTACAGGTGCATTGTGGGAAATGTAAGATCCTCTGTTTTGGCCTCTGCTGCACGGATTGTGTTGGTTTGCGTGGCTTTGAATGTTATGGATGTGAAACACTAAAGAAGTTTGTCAGTCAGGGATCCTCACAGATATGAAACTATTCAGAAAATATGAATAACCCTGAAAATACATACATAACAGCCACAATAACAGCTTCTATCTGTAGAATAGTGACACAGTGTGTGACTGTACTGAATGTTGTTTTCTAATAAACATCTATAAAATGAATTTTTCTGCTCCCTATTTGATTTTCTAATTAAACCAGATAATAAGGCACACAGACCATCCACAGTACATCAGAGTGTAGACAGAGACAAACAAATGTGTCCTTGTCACACGATTGAAATGAAATGCTGCAGTTCAGGTTATTCTGTATACTAAAGCTTTATATGTAGAATGAATCGTACATAATGGAAATCAGGTAAAGATCTGAGATAACTGCAGTTTAAATTCGTCAGCATGGCCGTTTGTGTCATTGAAGGTTTTGGATAATGCAGAGGTGTCACACGGGATGAAGAGGATGAAGAGGATGAAGAGGGACGAACCATGTCTGCTCACCAGATATCGGCCACAAACTAAACTAGAGCCATTAGGAGATAAAACAGTGTATCAGGCTTCATGTGGACCCTCTGTGTTCAGATCCCACAGGTCTGAGATGGCTGAGCTGACCCTCTGCAAAGACCATGTAGAGCTACAGCCGGTGTGACGGCTCCTTCTCTCCTCCGACTCAGGAGGAGTCATGTGACGTTTGTTTACAAAATATCTCTAAAACCGATTAAAGTTGTTCCTGATCCAGGATTTGTTTCATTTTTTCTGTTAATTTTGCAGGAAAGGACGTATTTTGACATTTTCATGAATCCGATTATTTTTTCTTTTTAAAATAAGATGCAGAAAACCACATGACTGTTAAATAACTGCACTGTCAAAAATAACATCCTGTAAATTATCCAGCAATCGTCTACCAGACCTGTTCTGTCTGAAATGTTACATCTGGAAACATGGACTAATTATCTTCATTTAAAAGTTATTTACTGTTTCCTATGTTAGCTACTTATTTCTAGACTGAACCAACTTAATTTAAGATTGCTTGACAAGTTAAATGATCCTGCTGTAAAGACTGATTCAACCATTTTCTTTTCAAATTCAGTGTGTTTTTCTATCAGGACACCATGATGGGGGTGAGAGCAGACCAACAATGAGTGTGTTACTGACAGCAGTGAGTCTGTACAGATAGTGAACCAGAGGGAAGAACCTGTTAAAAAAGATCACGATAATCCAATAATCTAGCAACAGAAAAAAAATCCTTCAAAAAAATCCAAAAAATGTGGAGCTGGACTCCTGAAGATGTTTCAGCAGCTCTCTGTTATGATGGGACCAAAACAAACTGATGTATGAATTTAAAAACTCTCTTATTTTTGATTTGTCTTAATTCCTAAAAAGGCGACTTTAATGAGATTCTGACAGTAAAGGAATAATAATTACTTGGATTCCCTTCACACCAACACACAAGGTCAGGGTGAGAGTTTCTCTGCTCGTCTTTCATCCTATGAATATCAATCAGGAAGGAACGAGAACAGAGGAGAGAAAAAACAGATGAGAGGAACTGAGGGAAGATGAAACGCAGGAGAACGAGTAGAAGAAGAACAAGCATCCTTGTATAGAAGAACAAGAACAAAACCTGACCAGGCAACATATTAAAACGCCATGTTTTAATATGTTGCCTGGTCAGGCGTGGCGCCTCATTCACAAGTCAGTACAGCAGCAGATGACACAATAAAAATCTACTTCCTGTCTCAGGGTGAAGAAGAGATCTGGAAGAGAAAACAGCTGCATAAAAACTTCAGTCTTTGGGCCTTTAAGGAGATAAATACAAAAAATACAATCAATCTGTTACATGTGCAGAAGATGGATTCTAAAAACTATGAAGACATGCAGCTGAAATGTTTTTATCTGCTGAGCTTCTCCATCTCTGCAGAGAAATGGAGGATTGGTTTGAAGATCATCACAGATGTGACCATCAGTCCTCCATAAAATAAGAGAAAACGTGCTCATTAGACTAAAAAAAAGAAGAAGTGTGTTTTTAATGAAAAAAAGGAGACTTCTGTTCATTAACTCTAACTGTGTACCCAGTAAAAAACAGCATGTTGTCTTATTAATTGGTGTATCTACATTTCTTGTTATTCAAAGTTCAGTCCAGTGTAAAAATACACATTTTCTGTTTTTGAATGACACACCTACAGATCATCCCATAATGTAATTCAACTTGAGTACTATAAATTTGTTATTAAAATATAGAGTCAGGTAATACTCAGGTACATCAGTATGGCTCATCAGCATTAAATCAGCATTAAATAGAATTACACTATTTAATGCTGACAGGATGGTGGTCAGGCTTTGACACAGCTGTAAGAAACAAAATGCTAGAATAAAGGTTTGATCTTATTTTAGCCAGTTTGCAGGACCTGCTTGAGATGTGGAGAGAAACAGGAAATGCAGAGAAAACGAGTGAGAGAAAGAGAGAGAGCTGGGAAGAGGTTTTGGTTTGGTTTTCAAAAATCCTTTATTGAGCAATCACAAAGTAAATCCAAACCACAGTCACTTCAACATTTGACTGTACAAGCAAACAGAAAAATGCTCAAAAATTGAGGAGCAACTCCCCATCAACCCCCACAGAGCATAAAACCCCACCTACTGTCCAAATGGCATTGAAACCTTGTATATTGTCCAACATGTGGTAATACGCATGCTCGATCTTTAGTCGGGCCTTCAAAAGTCCTTTAAGGACCGGCACCAGTTCCACACCACCAGCACTCTGGGCCTGGTGCTTACGTGTCAGCCATACGGCCAACTTCGCACAGCCTGATAAAAAGTTCACCAGTGTATGTACAGATTTTTTCTTTACACAGTACTTAGGACAGAAAATGAAAAGATGAAGTGAAAAAACCTCCCCCAGGGCTTGGAACCACCTTTTTAAAAGTTCCAACAGAGGGGACAAACGAGGGCATTGCACAAAAAAATGTTCCAAAGTTTCAGTCTGAAAGCAGAAAATACATTCATCTCCCACCCCTGAATCCAGGTGTGCTCTGTATCTGTTTGTGGCTATTGCCCCATGTACAATCCACCACTGGAGGTCTGCTGTCCGCTTTTCAATGGGGAACTTGTACAGGGACCGCCAACTGCCTTTCGGGGAAGAGTCTGGAGCAAAAAACTCAGTCCACCTCGACTCCCTTAGTCCAGACAGAGTCCGCAGGTTCAACACTTTGACACAAATTTGATAAATTTCTTTCTTTTTTGTTGTTTCAAATTTCTCCAGGGGAGGAGTTGTGAGAGACAGCAGCTGTCTTCCTCCCTCCTGCCACTCCCCCAAAGCTGGGCTGATGGACAGAGAGGGGAAGCTGTACTCATAGCCCTCATTCCATTGTCCACACAAAGTCCTGTTCTCTGCAAAGGCCCTCAGAGGTTGTGGCAGGGCAGTGCAGACCTCCTCCACCACTCTGTTTATCACCCTAATGGAGGTGATGTTGCTGCTCTCCCTGAGGACATCCAACGATGATGATGATGATGTCATCATTAGCAAATGGCCCAGTTTGGTGCAGCCAGCTGCTCTGAAACCAGACCGCAGGCTGGCAGAATGTAGTGTTTGAGTCTTTGTTAAGGTGTTAAAAGACAAAGGTTCCTCAAACAACCACATGCCAGGAGTCTCATTAGCTTCTCGTGTTGTACTGAGAATCTGCCAAGCCTGCAAAACTGAGCTGTAGAAAGGTGTCAGCTCAGTATCATCCACTTGGCCAGGTTGCAGAAGGAAAAGCTGTTTATCGTAGCCCAATCTCCCGGCCTTCCTCAACAGCAGACAGGCTACGTCACACCATTTTGGGCCACAGCTGTACAGCAATCTTTGACCAGTCTGGAGTCTGAAGGAAGCTATCTTGGACTCAATGTTTATGAGTCCCTGCCCCCCTTCAGCCACAGGCAGGTAGAGGGCTGCTGACCGGATCCAGTGTTTCCCAGACCAGAAAAAGTCCACAATAATCCTCTGTACTTCCTCCATCAGACCTTTTGGTGGTGTCAAGGCAATTAGTCTGTGCCAAAGGGTCGAGGCAACCAAGTTATTGACAACCAGAACTCTCCCCCTATATGACAGCTGGGGTAGCAACCATTTCCATTTAGACAACCGTGCACACACCTTCTCCTTAACTCCCTCCCAGTTTTTGACCACGAATCCCTCAGTGCACAAAAACACTCCCAGGACTTTCAGACCTTCTTTTTCCCATTCAAGTCCTCCAGGCAGACTGGGCACTAACTGATCTCTCCACTGACCCAGTAAGAGAGCTTTACTTTTTGCCCAGTTTACCCGTGCAGAGGCAGCTTTTTCATACAAGCACAATGTTTCCTGTAAGCATTGGACATCTCCCTGGCTAGTGACAAAGACATTGACATCGTCAGCGTACGCTGAAACAGTGAGAGACCGCTGAGCCGCTCTCTCAGCCTACACAGCAAGGGCTCAATAGCAAGGCTGTAAAGTTGCCCCGAAATAGGGCAGCCCTGCCTTATCCCTCGCTGTACAAGTATTGGTCGACTCAGCCCTGCTCCCATCTTCACCATACACTCTGCACCTTTATACAGTAGTGTGACCCAAGAAAGAAAACCATCACCAATACCAAACACCCTGACCATGTAGATCAGGCCCAAGCATATTCCAAAAATGTTGGTAAAAGTCTGTTGATAGCCCATCAATCCCTGGTGCGCGTCCTGATGCCATCTGGTTTACAGCAATTGTCAGCTCGTCCAAAGTCAGTTCGCAGTCCAGAGCAGCTTTCTCTGCCGGGCTGAGCTGAGGAAGCCCCTCCAGGAGCTCCTCACGACACTCCGTAGAGCAGTGTTCCACTCCAAAGAGGTCAGTGTAGAAGCTCACTGCATACCTCCTCATCTCATCCGGGTCGGAAGTTATGCTGCTTCCTGGAAGCTTAAGGCAGGTCATCTGCTTCCTCTGTGCCACCGTCCTCTCCAGGTTGAAGAAGTAGGTACTGGGGGCATCCATGTCCTTCAAATGGAGGAAGCGAGACCTGACAAGGGCACCCTTTACTCTTTCCTGCAGAAAGAGCTCAAAGCCAACTTCTTTTCACGAAGCAGGTGACTCGTGTTGGGATCTGAATCACATAGGCTTGCTTCAGTGCTTTGGATGTCAGTTTCAAGCTCCTCGATGGCCGTCTTGATTTTAGCTGTGGAATGGGAGGTGTACTGTTGCCAGAACACATGGATTTGTGCCTTTCCAACCTCCCACCATGTTCTATCTATAACATAGCTGCAGTGTATTTATTGATATTATTTAGTGTTCGTCGTTGTCTTCCTGCCCCTCATGTTGCTGCTAAAGCTGCTACAGCTACTAGCTTAGAGCAAACAGCTCCCAGAGGAGGCTATGATAGGAAAGGAAAACCATTTCCCTAATTTAGACACTGATCCATTTCATTTATAATGCATCATATTTTCATCTGAACTGTGCTCCCCTACAGCACAACTGCAATGATAATCACTAAAACTTTCATTTGTCATGCAGCATCCTACGAGAAACGGCTCGAGGCTTCAGCCTGGAAGATCAGTGGCTGGAAAAATGATTGAGTAACTCCTCCTTCCTCCTCCCTCCTCCTCCTCCTCTCTCGACAACCTCCGTGATGAACCCCAGAACTGCTGCTCCATCCACAGCCGACTGACTGCAGCTTCAGTGAAAGCTGTTCAGCAGGGCTGCAGCAAGCTGGACGTTCTCTGGAAAGATCAAGGTTAGGAAACGACCAGAAAACCTTTTGGGTTTCAGACTATCCAGACTTTTAGATAGTAGGAGAGCAGATTTTAACGAGGAAAAGGTTGATGTATGTTTTAGCTTTGAAAACAACAGAGCAGCTCTATTTATCACAGCTGTGCAGGTTTTAATACCTTCACTGATGCAGTTCTTACTCTGTTGTCAGCATGAGAAGCTGAATAAAATCTCTGTTGTTATTATTAGTGACTTATAAGTGTGGACAGACCCGTCCTTCACTGCTCTGACTGCATCAGTTTAAGATCCACCACAGGAGGAAGAGGAGGCAGAGGAGGAAGAGAGCCTCTCATGTAGATTTCAAAGACTCAGCTCCAAACTCATTCCGGCACACTTAGATCCACTTATGAAGTAGACACTAAATAAGAAAAGGTCAATCTGAAGAAAAGTTAACAGGCAGGAAGCTCAGGTTTCCTCTGGTGACACGTTTATGATCTTTATTTCAATTCATATTAAGAGAAACAACACGAATATTTTTATTGTCTGTTAGAAGGATTCAAAAACTACATGATGAATATTTTGAAACTTGGTGGGGGTGGTGGGGGTGGTGGATCCTGGTAAAGGGGGCAGATTGAGGGATTTTCTTCCACTTTTCTGTTTTTACCGTTTTTGTCATTTTACCATGAAACTGGGTGGAGGAGGGGGGGTGGAGGAGGGGGGGTGGATCTGGACTAATGGGGCAGATGGGACAAGTCAAAGAAGGAACCACTGAAAGTTGGAGTAGCTGTGGATAAAGAGGTGGATCCATTCTTTAACAGTGAGAATCCTGAAGGTGCTCGTTATGATTCTTACTGGTACCAGTTTGTATCTCCAGAAAACCTTCATTCACTCAACATGACCTGATATTATGCTGCTGTGACGGGGGGGCAGGGCTGTATAACCAGCTGTGTGTGTCTGTGTGTGTCTGTGTGTTAATATCCAGCCCTGTTGCTCCTTCCTGCAGGTTTATTTCTGCTTTAGACCATAACTGCTTTGAAACAAACACAAAAACCTGTTGTTCTCGCTGCTCCCTCTCTTCATTCAACGTCTATCTCGCTCAACCAAAGCTGCTCTCTATCTGGGGAGCAGCGACTCCTTAAAAGTGAAAACTAATCTGCATACCAGCCTTATGATTGGGATCCCTTTCTAAATGTAATTGGCCTCCAGTTTTTCTATAATCCAGGCACCAAACCCGATGAGGCCCGACGGTGATGTGAAGTGCTGCAGAGAGCACTTCCTGATGCTGCTGTAAAGGTTCAGACTGCAGAGGCGAGGCAGAGAGGGCAGAGTGGGCGTCACGAGTCTCTTATATTACAGTGGAGAGGCCAATAACTCTGCCAGAGAGCTCCACTTGTTGGATAAAATGTTTTGCTCTTAAAGTCAAAACTATAAGTGTGCTGCTCAGGTGCTTCTATTGCATTGTAAGAGTGGTCCTAGAAGCAGAGAGAGTACGGTGGCCCACAAGGACCCAGTTTCAGTCTGAGGAGTGGATGTAAGGAGTTCAGACATTTTAATCATCAACTAGAATGTCACTCAGTAGGACCAGCTGTCCTCTGTAATTGCAATTGTAATGACCTCATTGGTGGAGATGAAAACTAAGACAATTAGTTATTGACGATTGATCTGGATGTTTGTTTAAAGTTTTCTTTCATTTGTATGAAGGCATTAATTCCATTATTGTCAGTTAATGATCCATTCAAATTGTATTATGTCATGTTAGAACTCAGAGCACCAAAGACACATTTTAACCTGTTAAACCTGCTAACCTGTTAGCGTCTCTCCAGCCTCCTGACAAGCAGCTTGTTTTACATCACAGCTGCTGAATCCTCTCCAGTTTAAACTGAACTCAGTGGAACAGCAGCTGCTATAAAAGCAGGAGATTCTGTTTGTCTCCATTCTCTGATTCTCTGAGCCGAGCTGGAGAATAAAACTATTGACCTTTGAAACAGTATTTGGCTGCATCTGTGTGCCTTCAGGCTGCAACAGTAAAGAGAATGTAGAAAGAAGTATCCAACAGTACCTGCTGTGTAGATACGCACAGAACAAATAACTGTACAACTCCTTATTGTTTGTGTTGCTTTGGTACAAACACTGAAAAAGTAGAACGCACTTAAAGCCCACACAAATCTATATGTTAAAGGTTTACCCAAAAATTAAAATGCAGTCATCAGCTGATTTCTGCTCCAGTGGAAATCTGGATGAAGTTCATTAGTTTCTGGAGCTTCAGTAATATAATAAGAACTGAAAACAAATATAAAATGACTCCATACAGGTCAAAGGTCAAAGATTTAGACCCTTTATAAGGTGAACTTTTCACTGTAGCCTCTCAGCTAAAATAACATGGAGATGAACATGAACATGTGATCTCTGCAGCTATGGGTGGAACTGAACCTGCAGACCTCCGGAGGACTAGAGGACTGGAGCCTCAGCATATGAGGAACACGTTCTAACCACTGTGATCAGGCTCACTTCATTTTCTTCTTCTCTCTTTCAGTTTAATTACTGTGTGGTTTATGATCCTCAGGTTAAAATAAATCTACAGGAGGGCAACAGATAACATCAAACTGCTTCCTCCTTTTCTCCTTTTTTTCCTCCTTCTCTCAACAGGAGTCTGATTTACTTTGAGGTTTTTGTCACTTTTTCATTTGAGGAAATGACAGCTTCCCATGTAGCTTCACAGATGATTGTCATCTCTGAATTACAACTTGTCTGCTTGTAACTATGGTCCAGGATGATATGATGAATTGAAGACACAATAATTTCCTGAGGTCAGCTGAGGTCCAGGAGTCTGACTCTTCTTCAAAGCTTTGATCAGCCCTGGGTTCAGTCTGACAGGATCCATCCGGACACTCTGCTCCCACCCAGCTGCTCTTCTCCAGTTGAAGGTAAGAAAACGGTCACTTGAGTGCTTTTGGCTTTCAGTTAAGATGAGAATTGAGGCCGTGGACCCATTTCAGACTGTCATTTCTCAGCCCTCCAAATGCTTTTTAATAACACTCAATTATACAGCATGAATGACGTTGCTAGGTTACAGAGCTGCTAAGTGGCTGATGGGACCGTCTAGTGGTTACTGGTGGGCTGATAGCAGGTCCACACTTCACCACTTGGCAGCTTGAGCCTGAAACATGCTCTGAAATCACCATTTGGTGATTAAGATGCACAAATCATGTCAACAAGCTGCTGCAGGAGGATTTCTGACAGCAGACGGACCAACGTCTCCTTCAGGAAGTTTCACCTCTCATTTATCTCTCAGTTTGATTTCATTATCTAACCTTTGGCTGCCTCTTTTACACCACTGTGATTGCTATGTGTTTGGACAGCATGCTGGATATGTTCTGTTTTTGGCACTAGATCTCAAGACAATGTCGTCCTTGAAAATTAGTTTTACACTCCAGAGAAAAGATGCACCACTCATTTCCTCCTTTAAATATTGTGTCATTTGGAAGCTCTTTGTGAGTGGCTGATTTTTCTCAAACAAACCAACGAGACAAACTGCAGTAAAACAATGAAACTAGGAGAAATGATTGCAGCAGTTTCTTCTCTAATATGTACCATCAGGAGATGGAGGCAGACGTGTTTGAGCACATGAGCAGTCAGTTAGGAATAAATATCAGCATCATGCTAATGGAATCTGGAACAAGATGTGCTTCAAAAACAAACCTCACTCTTTTATGAAGAATATGACAGTCGTTGCCATGGAAATGCAAAAAAACAAAGACTGTAAAAACATCTAAATAACAGAAGTCACCCCCTCAGCATGAGGATGTGAAGGACAATCAGTCCACATTTAAAATAGTCCAAGCTGAATACTTTTCTCCAAAATGAGAAAAATAAAACTGTCAGATACACAGTGTCTTACCTGTATATGAGTATATCGTCTGTAGAGCTGTTGTACTGGATCTGGTACATGCGGACTCCTGGTATGTGGTTTTGAGGGGGCCACCTGATGATAGCAGAGCTGGACGTTAGATCCGACACGCTGACTCTCTGTTGGTCGGACCGGACCTGACCTCCACTGACGTTGGACTTTATAGAAGTAGGGATGTCTGAAGGCCCCGGGTCCGGGTCCAGCTTCGGGTCAAAGTGTGGCGAAGGGTTGACGACTAACTCAACAGGAGCGGTGGCCTCCCCAGCAGCGTTCGACGCTATGCATGTGAACTTTCCAGAATCCTGGAAATCATGGGACGAGAAACAACACTCAACATTTATCCTTTACGTGAATGTGTGTGTGTATATATACATATATATGTATATATACACACACACGCGCAGAGAAAATGTTGCAAACAGACACGTTTCAGATGTCATGTATATGAGCCGACCTCCTCACCAGGGGTTTGGACATGTAGCCATATTTGTGGCATTTTGAACCAGACATTAGGAGAGTTTCCAGCCATGTTTGTTCAGCCAAAACCAGGAAATTTAAGGTAAAATATGATTTTTTCCCATCTTTTAAGAAGCTTGACAGTGTTGTCATAACATACAACTGCAACCTGACACGTAAAAAAAGTTTCACCATAATCCCTGGTTTGCATAAAGTGCCAACTTTTATTGTGACGACTGAAGACTGAAGTGGAAAAACAGATGGAGCTTTAGATCTGTGTCATCTTCACTGTACGTATGCTAATGAAATGTTAAATATATTCCATGTCTTGTAATATGATGATAAATAACATAATAAAGTCGACAGCATCGTATTCATCTCTCCTGTGAACATCAGCTGTTCTAAATGCTCTTGAAGTCGACTTCTCTGAAACTACATTTCACATGAATCCATCAGAGCAGTAAATAAATCACCAGATTCAGCCATAATAATATTCCGTGATCATGAAAGCCCATCTCTACCTTGACTGAGGCCTTGAGGATGTCTAGTGAGCCGTTCTCGTAGCAGACGGTTCTGGACGTGTTGCCGATCAGCTTCCCATCAGGACTGACCCAGTGAGTCGACGGCTCAGGGTCTCCGATGGACTTGCAGCGCAGGCTGACCTCCTGACCCTCCATCACAAACATCTTGGAGGTGTGACGAGTTATCATCGGTGGCTCACAAACAAACTCCTCCTGTGAGGGGACATAAGTCACCATAATTACCTACATCATGGGTTCATACGACAGATGAAAGCTTAAGGAATGTGTTGTCACTCCACAAACTGCACTGGGATCAGTAGCAGCACCATTAAAGCAGAGAGTCTGACTGAGGTTAAATATCCAGCAGGTTTGGAGAAAACGTGTCACACTTTATGCTAAACATGACTCTGACTGCTTTCCAGTGGTTCTGATGCAGACTTTCAGAAACAGTTCAGTTGTTTGGAGTTTTTCAAGCACTGTTAATATTTAAAACTCACCCATTGGTGCCTTAAGCCAATAAGACGGCTGCTAAAACCCTGGTGAAGTATTACTGTGTATTATTAAGTATTACTATGAAGCCAGGCTAAGCTCACCAGGGCTTATTGATCATTCTGATCACACAGGGCAGCCCTTCTTGTTAGCAGCAGAGATGATTGCTGACCTGATGACCGTTTCAGTCTTGTATTACATTATAACCCTCAGCTGCTCCTGTAGAGCTCAGAGTAAAAACATGGCTGCTCTCTGGTGTGTGACAGTATAACAATGTGAAGTTGGGCATTGGAGGGGAGAGTTTGAATACTCATTTGGTCTGAATACTTATCTGGTTTATCCACATAACCCTCAAATTCCAACCAGCTTCCACTTTTCTTCCCATTTCCTGAGACTTTAACCTCGTGGACTTTTGGGCTTTCTGTCAGACGGTCCTGATGTAAAGAGCAGCTGAGCAGCTTTCGTCCATTTCAGAGCAGGGATTCCCTTGGCGGCTGATGGCTAATGTCTGACCTCTGATGGAGGCAGTGGAGGATCACTTGTCCTTGCAGAGGGAAAGAGGCTATTAACTCTGTGAGTATTAATATGCCCAGACTCTTTGGTGACACTGAGGTTTTCTGATTGACCTCTTTACGAGGCTAATCCTCTTATAGTGATCCTACAGCACCTCCCTGAAGGAGGACCATGACTATTACCTGGGCTGAGGCAAAGGTCCGTACATCATGCTCTCTGAGATGATACCAATTAATCCCATCTTTATCTCCTGGTGCACCTCCACCTATCACTGCAGCTCTAGAGGGCTCAGGCCCCGGATTGCTCTGTATCTTTTTGCCTTCAAGGTAACTCGATTCCACTGTTATCCCTCCCAGTGTCAGCGTAGCTCTGTGACCAGACAGAAGCTTTATTCAAGCAAAGTTAGATGAAGAATCTCCCAGAGGCACCTCGGCCTTTAGTTTACAATACTTGACTTTTTACTAATTACTTTATAATAATTTACAAGTGGAAATCATGTAGTATTGAAGAAGAGTGGACAGCAGTGACTGAGACCATAAACCCATTAGAAAACTGTTTACTGAGGTAATAAGTCAGTTAGAAGTAGTGAAACCATCCTTATTGCTTGGGTTACCATAATGACTAGTTACATCCAGTGGCTGACTCAGGCTGTTTGAGGGCCAGGGGCAAAAAAGGATTATAGGGATCCAACTGTCTGTGGTGACAATAAGAACATAGAAGGTTGTGATGCATTCAAGGTGAAACAGTTACGGTTAAAACTGTTTTCTATGTGACTCAGATCTTCTTTACATCTATGTAAAAACACACATCTATCAATGGTTTAAAAATCTAAAGACACATGGAGAACAGTTAGTTTTCTAGCATTTAGGGCAAACTATACATGATGGAGGGGCATCTTAGAGGGCACTGAAACGGCTGGAGGGCAATTATCCCATTTATCACATAGAGACATCAAGACGTCACTTTTATGGTACTTTTTCAGACTGGGGGAGGAAAGCGCCATCAGTGGTTACAACTCAGGAAACAGTTCTACCAATCAATGTCTATGGATACATGTATTGACAGGGATAGACTAGCTGTGTGTCGTGTTAACGTCTTTCATTGCTCTGCATGCTCATATTTGATTTCAGCTGCTTTTATGTACTATTGAAGGTTTCCTTCCAGAGACCTTCATGAAAAAAGCTTTGTTTCTTCTAACTTAACCTTGTGATATAAGTAGTAGTACATAATGAAATGTAATGGTTCTTATGCTGTTTTGCATATAAAAGTCCATGACTCCACATTTTCAGCAGAATGTTCTCTCCTCTGTGACACCAGCCTTCTGCTCTGCTGAGGTGTCCTTGACAAAGAAAAAGATGCAGCCAGAAGAACAAAGTGACGACAGTGAAAAACGTTTTGCTCCAGGGTTTTGGTGGATTATGACACCAGAACACTGATGAGGAGCCATGAGACATTATCATGATACCTTTAGAGGACCTCACCAAAAACTGTTAGCATACTTAGCTTTAAAACAGGTACCTGTCTGAAGGAATCTTAGCCTCATGTATGGACGCTCCACTGGGGACGTGTTGTAAATATAAACACTGTCATCTCTGACCTCAGAGTTTTCATGACAATATTCTGTGGAAATTGACAAATGTATTATATTATAGACGATATGCTACAGTGTGACTTTAACAAACCTCTCTGATGGTCCAGAAGTATTTGCCAGCCAGGTCTTTTGGTGAAGCACAGGTCTCCAGGTCGTCCTCTCTGGTCAGTCTGCGGAGCCAGACCAGTTCACAGTTACAGTGCAGAGGGTTCCCACCAAAACTCAACACCAGCGCCGTGAGAGGAGAACCCTTCATCTTAGCGTACACCGGGATCCGCAGGAACAACGGGTCTGGAGGAATTTTCTTCAGCTTGTTGGATGTCATGTCCAGTCTGGTGATGCAGAGAGACAAGGAGAGGGATCAGCCTCCAACTCTGATTTCAGATTCATGCATGAATGAAATGATTCATCAAAAAACAAAGATGGTTTGAGAATAATCTCCAGCGTTACTTCACTCTTTGCAGTGTGGTGACACCGAACAGCTTGATGGATTAGTAAGAATATGAGGTGAGCAGCCGCGTCAAAAGATATGAGGAGGAGGGGGAAGAAAGGGCCACATTTAGTTTCACCATTTCCTCCATCCTTTTTTTTTATTAGATGGAGCTGAAAGAATCCTAAACATCTACTGGAAGGAATGAATCTGAAAACTGTTTCCAGAACTTTCACCTTTTTAAATGAGAAGTTCCTGAAGAAAAGAAATGTCTGCATACGGTCATAAAAACACTGATCAATACAATCATTGCTTTACTTTCAATTACTCTCATGTTTTATAGCCACACTAGCAGCACTGGTTTCAAAAGGAGAGTCACCTCATTCACACATGTATGTAATATCATTCTGATCTAAAGCATGTAAACTTCCTGTCATTCCTCTAAACACATCATGTGACAAACATTCATTGGTTAAGATGCATATGATGATGCAGACGGCAGTAAAAATGGTCAGAAATGTTCATTTATGCACAAATTGTTAATCTTGTAATTTATAGATAAGATCTATTGTGATTTGAGTTGTGATGGTTTGTCATTTTAAAAATGTGGATCCTCTAGTGTGTTTATAGTCAGAGATCACAGGAGGTCCAGCAGGTTTCTAGGGGTTAAAAGTTATCCTGCCAACATGACTGATTAATGCAACTTTAAACGTCTGGTTTTGAGGCCACTCTTAATAAAATAATAATAATAAATAATAAAAGTATTCAAAGTACAAGAAGAAACTGTGAACAAGGAGTACATATAAATAAACCAGGAGGTACTTCCAGGGTGTTTGTTTCTCAGGTCCACTCTGACTGAGTGAAGGAAATATTAACAGTAGATCACATATCATCAGAAAATAACACAAACTAACACCAAACCGTGGAGAAATAATACAGGGCCCAGTTTTTGGACACTGAGCCGTTTCAGGGAACTGAACAGTAATTTGCTCAGCAAAGCGTTGGACATGCTGATTGGTAATCATGCAGGACATTCAAGCATTTGAACAGGAAAGTCTATTCCCCTCAAAGTCTCTGCAGAAATTTTCAACAATGACTTAACAAGAAGTTAATAACAGTTGAGAGCAGCGAGCATGCAGCACTTTACACATTTCTATTAAGTTCTTTCACGGGCAGCTGCAGCCGTGTGGTGTATTCATTTGTGAGGGTGACCGCTCACCTGTGCAAAGAAAAGTTCAGAGTTCCAGCAGCTGGTGCATAAGTTTGTGTCTCCAGGGGAAAAGAACTCATTACAGCCTTTAATAAATGCTGACTGTCTATTAGAAGCTGACTGCTTTCCTTCTTACACATCAGTTACCCTCAGTTGTTGGGCCTAAATTAGAATTGATCACTGTTGATGGAGTTCAAATGGTATTTGGAGCCAGGAGTTAAATATATTACTGTTCTTATGAAGTAGTTATTTAGGCTGTTTTTAACTTCATTGTCTCTACCTCATTGGATGTGTGTCTTGGATTCATGCGTACTATTTTTTTTGTTTTTTGTTTTGTCTTTTGTTTTGTTTTTATTTCTGCTGGGGCCTCTTGCCAGGTCATCATTGTAAATGAGAAGCTGTTCTCAATTGATTTTCCTGGTAAAATAAAGGTAAAATAAATAAAATAAAGAAGAAAAAACAGGAGACAAACATGGTTTTACTCCTGCTTTCATCAGGGAGGTGACACAGACTAAACTCTGGATATCTTATGATGTTCAGTTCCCTGATGGACTGTTGAGAAAACAATGTTCTATGTCTGACACTGACTGATATAATGACCTGTATATGTGCTCAATAAACGACCAGAGTCAAACAGATATCAGGTGTTAATGCAGTGATAATTCAATCTGAAATGAGTTTTCACCAAGAAGCTGGTCATGTTGAATGAGAGTAAAAGTTTCAGGGCTGTTCTGGTGAAGGCGGGGCCACTGTGAGCTCCATGATTGGTAGATACAGATAGAAGGCGGGGCCACTGTGAGCTCCATGTATGGTAGATACAGATAGAAGGTGGGGCCACTGTGAGCTCCATGATTGGTAGATACAGATAGAAGGCGGGGCCACTGTGAGCTCCATGTATGGTAGATACAGATAGAAGGTGGGGCCACTGTGAGCTCCATGTATGGTAGATACAGATAGAAGGCGGGGCCACTGTGAGCTCCGTGATTGGTAGATACAGATAGAAGGCGGGGCCACTGTGAGCTCCATGATTGGTAGATACAGATAGAAGGCGGGGCCACTGTGAGCTCCATGATTGGTAGATACAGATAGAAGGCGGGGCCACTGTGAGCTCCATGTATGGTAGATACAGATAGAAGGCGGGGCCACTGTGAGCTCCATGTATGGTAGATACAGATAGAAGGCGGGGCCACTGTGAGCTCCATGTATGGTAGATACAGATAGAAGGCGGGGCCACTGTGAGCTCCATGTATGGTAGATACAGATAGAAGGCGGGGCCACTGTGAGCTCCATGTATGGTAGATACACATAAAAGCTCTGTTTATCTGTGGGTCTGGGGAGACACGACCTTTATTGGAAGTAATGCCTAGACTACAGGATTTTAAACATCCTAAAATAGGCACATATCCAGGATATTCATGAATGTTCTTTTCTATTCTAAAACATACACTACAGGATAATATGGAGGGAGAGATGCACCACAGGTCTGGATCAGGAGATGGTCTACATGGGTTGACTATTCATCTGGGAGTACAACAGTAGCATGCTAGCTAATGCTAGCCTACAGGGGGAGAATGTTTACTGTTGCTTGACATCACATCCAGCTGCCCGTCTCATTGGTTGCTGCGGTCCTGCTCTGACGGGACTGATGTAATCATCCCGACTTTAAATTCTAAATATCAATCAAACGGCTCCTACAAATAGTTCAGGAGGTTTAGGACTGGACCTGTGAACACGTTACATGAACAAATATTCAGGGTGGATTATTGGTACGGACCAAGAACCAGACCAGACCATACTTCTCTTTGGATTGTCAGGAGGCATAAGTCAGGATTAAACCTGAAACTTGAGCCTGTCTTTAAAAAATCCTCCAGTTGGTCCTCTGTTGTTTTAGAGTCGGTGTAATTAAGGATTAAGGATGTCTGTGATCTGGTTCTGTTTCCTGGTGATGAGTCTGGTGCTGGTGTCCAGTATGCAGGTATAATTGGATTTATGTTTATATTTCTATAATTCTCAATGTTTGCTATGACAGATTTTCTGAATTTAAAGGTTTCCTCCCACTCAGTATTTTCCTGCTCAAAGTGTGTGAAGAATTTTTAAAGTAACCAGGATATTTTTATTCAGTAGGATGAATGTTATTCTACAGCCTGATATAACAGTCATATGTTTAGCACAGCGGAATACAGAGAACAATTCAGATTTTAATCCTCTGAAGGGAGAATATTCCGAAGTAAACAAAGGGACATTTTCAAATCCGTTGACGAGCTTTCCCAGATTTCCAGGCCACACAAGACTCTACACGTATGAGCGGAAGTTTCAAACCTGCGATCAAATGGAGAACATGTAACCCAGGTCTAAAATGTCATGTTATTTATTTATGACTTATATTTTTTAACCATCCGATCCCGTATCGCTTTAAATATCCGGGTCAGGACAGGGTCACTTCCTCGTTCTGCAGTGAACAAAAGAAACAGAAAGTAAAACTGGTAAATCCTGGAGAGCAGAAGGATCGATGGAGCGACTGAAATCTAAATCTGGTTTCTAAATCTGAAATCTAAATCTGGAAATCTAAACACACAGCTGGTTTAAGAGACAGGAAGCTGCAGGGAAACAGCTGCTAGGTAGGAAAACCAAACAAACCTACCCACAGAATTCCCTTTAATTAGGCATGTTTTAGTTTGAATTATGCTTTGAAACTTGACCAAATAATAAAATGATATTTATTAATTGAGATGCTGCATTTTGTAATAGACTGTTAGTTGAGTGGAGTTGACCTTTAAATAAAACAGTGTTGATTATAATCTGTGGAGTCTGGGTCTGTGATAATAACTTCAGGTGTGTGTGAGTATGTATTTAATATAGATCCGTATGTATAGATGTACATATAGATCTGTGAACAGAGCAGCAGTTCTCTCTGGAGGTCAGTCAGGGCTTCATCTACTGTTGATGTGCCCTCGGCCAGATGCTGGAGCTGCTCCAGTACGGCTGCAGTGCAGTAAACTTGCCTGTAAACTTAAGTGAGCCTCAGAAGCTCGACTTCCATTAGAGTGAGGTCAGATATGCAGGGATTTTCTGTGAGGTCCGTTGTATCGTCTTAAACTCGCCCAAAGCTTTAATTTGAACTTTAATTGGTTTGAAAATCAATTAAATGGAAAAGCAGCTCAACAGAGGGACAGAAACTGTTGAATAAACATAATTAGAAATATTTCTATTCTAATTCAGGTTCTTCAATCAAAACAGAAAGTCTGTATACCCAGAAGGAGGTTTGTTTTCAGCCATGTCACTTTGTTTGTTAGCAGCATTAATGGCCAGCAAAAATTCCAGGAAAGTTTGGTGTGAATCCAGGAATGAT
The DNA here is from genome assembly GCA_037577475.1 of Chaunax sp. Z400. NCBI lineage: Eukaryota > Metazoa > Chordata > Actinopteri > Lophiiformes > Chaunacidae > Chaunax > Chaunax sp. Z400. Next base: position 30,990,109 of record CM075192.1, read on the forward strand.
TTTCTCTTTCTTCAGCATCGTTTTTCACCAGTTAGTTAACTTCTCTGGGAGAAGAGATCATCATGGAGAAGGTATATTTAGAGGGCTGGTATCTGTGATTACGTACAATTTAGTTTGGATGTGAATAAAAATCAGGATTTGGATTTAAATATCTTTTCATAGGACTGTAGATAAAAATAAGGATTCAGTAAAGCATAAACAGCCTTGACTGTTTGATGGTTTTAAAAGTTCTCTTTTTATCATGGCTTTTATTCTCATTTGGAGTTTAAAATGTTTCTTATCCCAGCAGTAGAACAAACAGTAGTTTGGGTTTGGTGTCTAGGTTCTCCCATCACTCCCCGCACATGTGTTTACATAGAGGCATTGGGGAGTGATGAGCAAACTTCATGAACCCCCTAACAGGAGCCTGTGGGTGGATGCTGGGCTGGTGGTGGTGGTGGTGGTAAACGCATGCAGAGCAGCAGCAGCATAACTGACAGGCGGAGGGGGAGATGGGAAATGGCTGCAGCTTAAACAGAGGGAGTGTTAGATGATGTCATGAGGACATTGTGTCTGTGCAGCTTAAACAGAGGGAGTGTTAGATGATGTCATGAGGACATTGTGTCTGTGCAGCTTAAACAGAGGGAGTGTTAGATGATGTCATGAGGACATTGTGTCTGTGCAGCTTAAACAGAGGGAGTGTTAGATGATGTCTGAGAACATTGTGTCTGTGCAGCTCCAGTTGTCTCATCTGTTTGTTAGCAGGATCAAAAACTAAAGCAATAATGTCCATAAAACTTTGTGGAGGGGTTGGAACCCATTAAATACTGATGTGGATCCATATAATCCACATATTTATGGTGCTGACGTCTATGAGTGTGTATCATGTGGTGCAGATCCAGACAATAATTCAGATCCATCTGTCCATCCATATGTAAACTCCACCCCAGGTCTGGATTCGAACCCACAACCTTCTGCTGTGACCACTGTGGCTCCCTAACCTCGGTGCTGTTCTGGTTCTGTAACATGTGCGCATCGTTCACAGCTCTGTGGAGCACATAATAACATTTTAAAATAAATAAAAATAAATAAATGCTGACAGACTCAGACGTCCTTATGGATGAATCACCAGCCTGCCTTCAGCTGGTTGGACTAACTGGATGCTGTTCCAGGAGCTCGTCTCTGAGTGTGTCGTCTTGGTGCTGAGCGGGTTCTACAGTACGTTAACATGACGAAGAACACTGCCTATGGGCTCTGGGGACAGTTCACGTTCTGTGAAACTATCAGTAAAAGGTTTAAAGAAACCCATCATGCTATGAACACAGCTGTAGCTGCTTGTTACACCAGCATCTGCAGAGCTGAATGTTTACTGCACCCTTTTTTTTACATGGTTACAGTGTTTTTACTGATGGATCACAATAAGCTAAAGATGACCTGCAGTATTTGTACAGTTGCATTGGAACCTTAAACAGATCTCCTTGGTGAGGCTAACTCCTGATCCTCACCTGGCCAGTTTGTGCAGGTTGGAGAAGATTCCCTCAGGGACGTTCTCTATGAGGTTGTGGTCGAGGCTGAGGGTGTTGACGCTGACCAGCAGGGCGATGGTCTCCCAGGGGATGTCCACCAAGTTGTTGTAGCTCAAATCCAAGTCCTCCAGAGTCTCCAGGAAATCCTGCAAGGGGGGGGGGCAGAGGCAAAGATTTAAACTTTTAATGTTTTTGCAGCAGTGGCATCAAATTTTGTGAAGATGGGATGATTCTGAGAAAGGCTCCAGGTTTTTGCATCTATTAATGAAGGTAGAGAGTAGAGAGAAAGGGATAGATCAAAAAGACATGGATGAAAAAAAAACAGATGAAAAGGGAAAATTCAGGGTTGGATGGATGAAGGTAAAGTAAATTAAAGAAGAGAGAGGAAGAAAGAAAGACAATTATAGGGGAAGAAGGGAGGGCAGGGAGTAAGAGAGAGAAAGAAAAGGAGATCAATTACTCCGGTCAATGCTGTGCACCCAAAGCATGTTGTTTTCTCTAATTGCCTCTATGCAGCTCTGATAATCAGTTCACCGCTGAAATGCCACGAGTCAGCACACAATGCAAAGAGGGAGAGAGGGAGAGAGGGAGAGAGGGAGAGAGGGAGCGGCGCTGAAGGAGAACGATAACGGCCTGTTGATCAGCTAAACTGTTGTAATTGCTGTTACTGCTCTCATAATTCACACAATCAGGACAATGTTTGAATGTCACAAAGCCCCAATTCTCTTTACAACAAACGGTGTTACTGCCTTCTGAACCGAAGGAACCACATCGTAACGACAGAAGAAAAGCTTTGAGGAGGAGTTCAAACTGAACACCAGTCCTCTGGAGGCTCTGATTGATCCTGCTCCTTTTCCAGACTGATAAAATGACTCATGATCTTATTTCCAGGGTGGATGGAGAACAAGAAGCCTCTGGATTTGACTCTGGGTTGTCCTGCTGAGAGTCCGGACATACATGGGTGTCTGGCTGAGGGTTTCATGAGGTTCTGGCAACTAAAACAACTTGAAACACAATTTAAATGGGGTGCGTTTAGGTGAAACTTCGTGAAGATGAGTGATGAGTCACGAGTTAAAAAACCCCAAACTATCATCAGAAATATTAGCTTTTCTTGAAGCTATGACTTCATTAATGGTCAGTGAGGTAAACCTGGTTCACCACAGCGTATAAATGACCCACTGGTCCATCCAGTCACGTCTTTCTTCACCTACAATGTTCTCAGTTAGACTTTCAGAATAAAGCTTCAGTCGATGCTGACATCTTGGTTAAACAGGAAAAGATCATTATATGTTAAGTTAAGGACGTTTTTACATGCAGAGTTTTTCTCTCATCCAAACCTGCTCAGTTACATTTAAGACCTGAACAAATGCTGATTAAGCATCACTGTCAGATAAAGTTCTCTATGCTTCACAGGAACCTGGTCTGGGTTGACTCTCTTTCAGCACCGTGTCTCCCATCAGCCAGTGAAGATCACTTTGTCAGAGCAGAAGGCAGCTTGGTGATGGAGGCTGCAGCAGGATGGAGGAGGATGTTAACAAGCACATCATCAGTGTTTGTGTAATAGACAGAAGTTTTACCCTGCAGGTTTAACATGAACATAAATCATCGGCCCTCTGTCCCGGTTCAGACTTCTGTGTTTGAGCCATTAATCCAGGCCCACCTCCTCCGCATGTGGATTTCCTCCCTGTGTTTACTGAGCTCAGCGCTGCCTCCTCATACATGTGTAACTTTCTAACACTCGCTGACACTAGTGGTTCGGAGGGTCTATTACACACAGGGAACTCATTATTCTGCTCAACCCTGAATGATGTCAGATGCTCATGTTTTGACTATTCTTTCATTCATGTTTAAGGGCACGTTTAACACGTCTCCATCTGATCCTACTGTAATAATATGGATAATTAGTCCTGCCGAACAAAACGCAGCAGTTTTGACATTTATTTGGACTAAACTGTGGAAGGAGTCATTTAGAGGTTCTTTTTGTGATTCAACTGCAGATCAGATCAGGAGGTGGTTCTGGAGTTAAATAATGGCTGAATGAAATGGAGGGATGGAGGGATGGAAGGACGGAGGGATGGAAGGACGGAGGGATGGAAGGACGGAGGGATGGAAGGATGGAAGGACGGAGGGATGGAAGGATGGAGGGATGGAAGGATGGAGGGATGGAAGGACGGAGGGATGGAAGGATGGAGGGACAGAGGGATGGAGGGATGGAGGCAGATGAGGATGACATGGATCAGGAGAAGGAGATGATGAAGAACGACACTGAGGATGAGGTTCAGAAGGTCCGGTCCATTAGTGAAACCAGAGTTCATGTCTTTCTGCTCTCTCTTCATTGAAGTTGTGCTGAGGTCTGAGAGCCGGTCCTCAGGGGACCCTGAACCTTTAATGAGCAGAGGCAGGAAGGCATCACTTAATGAAAAGAGAGAAACAGTTTACTGTACGGTCGGGTTATTAAAAAGGAGTCCAGCTGAGCAGTGGAGGCACACAGGGCTGGATCACCTGGTCTGGATCCCCACACAGACCCTCAACACCGTAACAAGGCTGAGCTGCTTCCACTGGCTCTTTCAAACTAAGACCCTTGACCTGGTCTGGAACGCCGTGAGCTAAAAGCTTCGTCTTCCTGACGTTCAGCAGTGAAGCTCTAACCTCTGACTCTGCCGACTCAACGTTTTCTTTAAGAATAGACTTTAAGACTTTTACTAGTTTATGAAGCTCGTATTGGTTTGAGACCAGCCTACGTTACAGATTCTCTGCCGTTTTATAATCCTTCATGAGCTCTAATGTCTTTTAATGAGCAGCTTTTGAAACTACAGTACACTCAGGTTTGTCTGAGTGTACTGTAAACGGGCCAGCAGATGTTTGAGTGTTGATAGGACAGCTTCATTTATTCCACTGTTTGTGACAGCTGGTCTCTCCTGTAACTTCCTTTGAGGAGCTTGAATATTTTGATCAATCAAACAGGTTAAACCTCCTCAGGTGTTTAAAGTTAGCACTGGATCACATTTATAAGGGTTAGACTAAATTAAATACATTTAGTTTATGTTTAGAGTGAAGAAAAGAGGGTTAAATTGAATGTTTCTTAACTCTAAACTAGTTTTAAAGTTTGGTGCAACATAATTTAAAGTTCAGCTATGATTTCATTGGGATTTAAAATTAATGTTTGTTGTTGTAACACAACTTTAGTGATTGTACAAATATTAAGACTATTTCAGTGAATCTTTTTTTTAATGCCACAATTATTAAACATGTAGTTCTTTATTCTAGTTCTTTGGATTCTTCAGAATAATATTATTCATACTAAAACGTGATAATGATGTAATATAGAATAGAAATGATTAAATATGCTAATGAATCAGTAAAAGTAATATTATATTCATTACCTTTACTACAGTAGAGAGCAGATAAAGAGTTTTGGTGCTGATCAGGAGGGATCAGCTGATCGTACCTGAAAGGCTCCCTCTGATATGCTGTGCAGCTGGTTGTTGGCCAGGATGAGGTGCCTCAGGTTCACCAGGCCTTGGAAGTGGGAGTCGTCCAGAGAGGTGAGACGGTTTGCGTCCAGGTGGAGGGCGTGGAGATCCTGGAGGTCAGCGAAGGCGTAGGACAGGATCTGACTGATGGTGTTTCTGCTCAGGGTCAGGTGGATCTGGACATGCAGAGAAACAGGAGAGGATTGAGTGGAAACCAAAGAATGTAAAACAATCCCTCCACATTTACCAACGTTTTGAACTTTCTTCACTTCTGAAACATGATTTGCAAACTTCGGTAAAGTTTCACCTTCGTTAATCACTAGCTCATATCTGTCCTCTTGTTCAGGGAGGTCAAAGGTCAGGGTTAGCAGAGGAGTCACCACCCTGGAGATACTTCAATATTCCACTCAGAATGGACTAAACCAGCAGGTCAGGTGACAGAATGACCTTTAAACACAGAAGCTATCCTGCTAAGCTACATTAATAGTAATAAGTAATGAATACTAGAGTACAGCAGGTCAGCTGAGACATGAACGACTCAGATGAAGGTATTAACGTGAGGAAAGGAGAAGTTTCATATCTGTGGCGTTCCGTCTGGCCAGATGATTAAAACCTCATTTCCCATGTTGCCGTGCTGCTGTGAACACGCTGCAGAGGAAAGTTGATTTTACAGGACGTCCCCAGCTGTGATGAGCGTCTCTATTCGGCCATTAAATATAAGGATGAGCTGAGAGCTGCTTGTGGCGAAGCCCTCCACCTCCACCTCCACCTTCACCTCCACCTCCACCTTCACCTTCACCTCCACCTCCACCTCCACCTCCACCCGCTACCCTATTTATATATAATTATATATACTACATTAGAAATGTTTTGTTCCAAATGCAGTACAACAATATGATGACAGTAGATGCACAAACAGACAACTAAACAGTTGCATCACATCTGTTTTATAAAGCTGAGCTCTGACCAGGCTGGACATGTTGGCGAAATCTCGGTGCCTCAGGGTCGTGATGAAGTTGTCCATCAGCCTGAGTTCGGCCGTCTGGCGGTCGATGTTGGGCGGGACGAAGAGGAGGCCCGTCTTGGCACAAAGCACTGTGTAGGACGGCAGCAGGTTCTGGCAGGTGCACCGCTTCGGACACAGCATGGAGGAGGGGGAGCAGGAGGGGAGGGAGGAGAGGAGGATGAAGAGGAGGAGAGAGGAGACCAGCGAGGAGATGACGTCCATGACGACTCTGCTGCTGCAACACAGAAGGAGAAACACGGTTCATAAAGAAAACTCTGAAACTTTACAACTTAAAATACAAAATAAAGAATAAAATACAGTTTAAAGGATGTAATGTCTGTCAGCATCACTCCTTGATTTGGTTTAAAGTTCTTATTCAGCACAGATGGTCATCACTCTCCCACTAACACTGCTGTATGATATGAATGAAGAGGCTTCCTCGTGTGATGTTGGTGTTCTTACAGGACATTCTTCTCCAAAGCTTATAAAAACATAGAAATCCTTCTTTATGCTTCCTTTGACCTTTCAGACAATTTGCCAGATGATAAATGTTTCATGAAAGACGGATAGAGAGAGGAAACAGGAGGAGGCGGTACATCACAGATAGGAGGTTTTCTGCTGAGTAAGATGTCCTGGGACAGTGGGAGTAAACATCACTTCTATCATCGATTAAACTCACAGCACTCCCATGATTCCATTAGAGAACACACATTAAATCTCTGCCTGTAAATAAAGCCAAAGGAGGAGATGCATGCAGCCACATGTAGCTGTCTGAGAAACTGCAGGAAGGCATGCTTTTATTTATGGCGCTGAAATATTCAAACTGCACCTCGATGCAACCAGAACACAGAGAAGGAAGTCGGCACATGTCCTTATAGCGGGGGGAGAGGAAACGAGCTAAATGTGAGGAAGTCATGGAAGGAGATAAATTCAAATGTCAATGAGGAACTGAATGGTGATGGAAACAGGAGCACAGAAGCCTTAAAGGCAATAATGAGGGACAATTAAAATCCACGTGAATGAGGAGTTAAGTCTCGCTGACATTCATGGTCTTAACATTTGAACCCTAATCCTGATGGCAAAGCCAGCAAACGAAATAAA
>CM075192.1:31002193-31032193 GCA_037577475.1 Chaunax sp. Z400
AAAGTCTGATTCTGGAAGCTGTCCAGAGGTTTGTTTGGGTCAAACTCAGTCTGACTCAGCAGAGTTTGCTGCTTTGACTTCAATCTATGTCACATTGGTTACATACGAACATAACGAGGATTTACATGACATTTATCTAACTGATAAATTATCAGCCTACTACTGGAAAAAGTATATGGAGGAGAAGAAGAGTTTAACCACACAGAGAGCCAGAGATGTCCTCACAGAGACAGTTTTTACAGTTTCAGACGAGGACAACACGATTTCATTTTATTATACATGGTACACAAGGGTTCAGAGAGGATGGAAGAGTCTAGATTTAATACAATAAATCTTAATATTAAATCTTTGCTCACTACATCTCAGATCTACAGAAAACAATATGAGATGTATGTTATTTGTTACGTTATGTCATAATTTTAACCCAAAGCACGAACCTAACCTGAACCCAACCTGAACCCAACCTGAACCTAACTTGAACCCAACCTGAACCTAACTTGAACCCAACCTGAACCTAACCTGAACCCAACCTGAACCTAACTTGAACCCAACCTGAACCTAAACCTGAACCCAACCTGAACCCAACCTGAACCTAACTTGAACCCAACCTGAACCTAACCTGAACCCAACCTGAACCTAACCTGAACCTAACTTGAACCCAACCTGAACCCAACCTGAACCCAACCTGAACCTAACCTGAACCTAACTTGAACCCAACCTGAACCCAACCTGAACCCAACCTGAACCCAACCTGTTTCAGGTTGCTAAAAATCCCAGCAGAGCCCTGCACTGACAAACTGACTATAGAGGGATAAGAATAAAGTATATATCATATCAGTCTAAACATACTGACTGCCTGTAGTGAGGATGTAATACCAGCAGGCTGAAACTCTCCATATTTTCTTCATTAATAGATCAAATGAAAATTAAAGATCAAAAAGACAACAGACTGCAGCAGCAGTTAAAAACCTACAAAAATACACTTTAAGTTCAGAAATATCCACATTTGGATCAATATACATATTGATACGCATTGATCCAATACATTATTTATGTCAGGGGGTGCTGCTGTGTTAGGAAATGCAACATGAATATTTAGTAGATTCTAAAAGATGAAAGTGAAACTGAAGTGGAGACCACTCCACCTCCATTTAAAGGTGAACCCTGGAATCTTGTTTTTTCTCCCTGCTCATCTCATCCGCCGTCAGCCAGCGAGCAGCTCCACACTCTGGGTTTAATAATAGCTTGAAAGAACTGGTGATTTATTTGAAGCTATAATCCAGCAAAGCAATCATTTCCACGGGTAACTAGAAAGCAGTCGGTAGATCCTCCAGCTCCAGACTGCTGCCTTGCATTTATCATTCCTGCCATGATTCTCAGGTAAAATGAGCTGTTTAAGAGGAAAGATTGAGAGCAGTGGTCTCAGGTAAAGTCATCATGCAAGGCCTTAACCTGCTTTTATTCCAGTCAGAGGGCCCATATTCAAAATACGTTAACACCAGTTTACAGGAGAGATTAAATGACTGCTGCTCAAAGCAGGCGGACAAAGTTCAACATAGTTAATCATTTATTCCAATGACAGGTTAACGGACAACCTGGTATGTAACCGAAAATCACCATCTTTTATTCTCTGTAGTCCTCAATACATCCATCATCCATCCAACATCCATCCATCCATCATCCATCCAACATCCATCCATCATCATTCCATCATCCATCCATCATCCATCCATCATCCATCCATCCATCCATCATCATTCCATCCATCCATCCACCATCCATCCATCATCATTCCATCCATCATCCATCATCATCATTCCATCCATCATCATTCCATCCATCATCATTCCATCCATAATCCATCCATCCATCCATCCACATATTTAAATTCTTACCTTGACAATATGTCACATTCTTATGACTCCTTATTTTAAGGTTATTATATATTCCAAAATTTGCTGCTGCTGCAAATATTGAACTGTAATTTGGTGTCTACAAATTAGTGAAGAATGGATTTGCATGCAAACACCATCACCATCCAGTCCCACCTGTAATTTCTCAGAACAGGCCTCCAGTGGTGGACCGCCCATCCCAATGACCTCACACTCAGCAGTGGTTTACTTTGGTCGTAAACACAAACCAAGTGAAGTTGATTGAATCAACGGTTGATAAGAAACGAGAAGGAGATACATGTTCCATTTTAGTTGAATAAATCATTCCAGTGTGGTGTTGGAAACCAACCTCCTCTCAGTGAGTAGCTCTAATGAGAATAATTAATAACCTCTTGTTTTTGAAACCTGCTTTCTGTTGGGACTACATAATACAAGATTGGCCACCACTAGATGTTCTCACTCTCCAAGGGTTTTGTGGAACATTTTGGCAAAAAGGTGCTCAAATGTTGAAGTCAAGTCAATATTGGCACAAGATAGTAGACTCTAAACCTATAAGACTTTAGACATAAGACTGTAGACATAAGACTGTAGAAATAAGACTGTAGATATTTATAGAACTTCTTTGGTGTTACATCACAAATTACTACAGTGTTATTACAAATGTCACAGCAGAGCAGCATTTAAGGCAGAAAACCCAGATCTGACACAACAACCTCTCAAAAGGTTGACAACATATTTTGATGAAATTTTGTGTGGATTCAGATTCACTTTTTCACTTTCTTCAACAATGAGAGGCTTTGATTAAGATATTCAATATCACCATCATGAAATTACCATGGCATGGACAGCTCATGATGTTCTACTGCCATACGCAAGTGGATCCAGATCTGGTAGATTAGATCTCTATGTGTAGGGGGTCAGTATGTATGGGGTCACAGTAACAGAGGTAGAGACATGACCCTGTCTCAACATCACCATGGTGTGTTCTCTGGACTGGCTGCAATGAACACATGATCTCCTGACAGTCGTACAAAATGTATCACCATCAGGATTGTAACAAGATTGTGTTTTGAGCTAGCCTGGGAGCTGTCCTCTGATTGGTCAGGCTTTAGTAACAATGGCAGCAGTGGAGGTGTGAGTTCTCTGAGTGCTTTCTGGGTCATCATAAGTCACATCTGTTATAATGACAATATTATGTGTGTTTATGTGTGCAGTCATAGATGTGATGTGTTACCAAATGTTTTTTTTATTGATGCAATATGTCCAAAAGTTTTAAAGGTGTTCTTCTATTTAAAGTCATTACTATATTATCATTACATCATAATCTATGACAGAGGGACACCCTCAGCAGGCTGCAGACTTCCATACACAGAGCCAACACTGTGCTGCTGCTGTTTCCTCTGAGGTGCATCATTCATATTAATGCTGCTGCAGCCAGTAGCAGTCACTGTCCTGCAGCAGTGGAATCACAGCATACAGAGATCAGCCTGATCAAAATCAGGTCTGCCTTTCATACAAATCTATTTAACAATCGTCTGATTACACACCTCCAAATCACAGAGCTCATTATGTTTGCTGCTTGATCACAGGCTTGCAGCCAATCAGTGGTTTGGTGTGAGACATCTGTCAGACATCTTTACAGGAACTGGAGTAGATTTATAATCCTAATAATCAAAGACAGTCATATTTGTTAATACTGCAGAGGCCAAGTGTGCATTGTTTTACATTTTCATGTTGATTAGCCACTGCAGATTCTTTATAAAGAGAATGGAATATCCATAAATATAACACAATGCTGATCTTCTATCATTATTCCGTTCATATAAAAGCTTCTTGCTCCTTTTTATAGCCCCTAAAATCCACTTTATATTACATTCTAGTGTTGATGAAAGAAAGAAAATGTATTCAGGGTCTCCACATGTTGAGCATTTGAAGTAGCAGTTTTTTAAAGAGTGACTAGCTCATAAATAAAGAAAATAAATTCTAGAAGAAAACGTCTCCATCTGTGAGGAAGATGAAGCTTGGCCGTCATTGGACGTTCCAAAAGGACAAAGATCCCAAGCAGACCTCAGAGTCCATAATAATACAGATGCACTGACATTGTATGTTGAAATACTTACCTTCAGCTGGAATAAGTTTTAATGACACGATTGACCAACATATTATTGATTTCCTCTACTTATATATATGTGTATATATATGTATAATTTTATATACCTGTGAATTTCAATAAGTTTTAATACAGGTATAAGAAAAAGTAAAGTATTCCTCTGAGCATTGAGGAGAAGTAATCTTGGTACATTTAATGACTGTAGTCTCAGAGGGCTCCTGGTTCCCTCTGGTGACATTATTACACCATTTGCATTTCCCAGACTGCCTTGGGAACAGCTCATCTCCTGAACAACCAGAATACCATTATCACTGCCAGCTACCAGCCAAATCAGGATGAGTTCAACTCAGAGGTGTCGATAGTTCACTGATGTCAATTACAGACGCTCGCCAATGAACTTTAAATAAATACAGGAAAACAAGCAGAGTTACAGGATTTGGTTCTGCTATTTTAAAAACACAAGATGAAAGCTCTAATATGGGGCCGACATATTAAAGAGAATAATATTTTGTTTTTTGTGTTGATCAGTCTGAACTGAAATTTCACAGAGATTACATTTACTAGTCACCGTGGCAACAGAGAATTCGTTAAAACCAGCATTTTAGAAGCATTTTAATTGAATACAGAGAATCTCTTTACATCGAGACATCAGTCTCTAAATCAAACGCTCTGAAGAAGAAAGAAACAGGCTTATAATAAACATCCAATCAATGACTGAGTGCTCTTAAAAAAGCCCGGCTCACTACCGACCCACATTCTCACTTACCTACAGTATTGTGGACATCAGATTTGTCAGGGATTATTTTACTTTATGTTATATATTGATTATTATTTCATTTCATGCAGATTTCTAGTGTTGAAGACTTTCACCAATACAAAAATAACACAATATGTGCAGTTCATTTCATATCATCATGAGGTGATACAGATAAAGTAACACAACCATCTGGAATCATGTGTTTATCATCAGCAGTTTATGAGTTAACAAAAATATGACGTTTGTTTTCTGTCCATCTTTTTTTCATCTACATAGAATTTCTTACTTTTCACAGATACATACATCCATGTCCTGAATCTGCATTATCTCAGCTACCTATAGGTGGCAGTGTCGTCTGTTACTGTGACCCCATGCATACTGACCCCCTCCACATGTTAGGATCCAGATCTGGATCCACATACACATAGTGGTGGAGCATCAGGAGTTGTCCAAAAATTTAATCAGTTCTTCCTCGACTTAAGATCCACCCATAAACAAAATTTCATCCAAATCTGATGACAAATTTTATCCTGTGGAAAAACAAACAAACAAATACAAACAATGACATAATTCTAGTTGACGGAGGAAATGAAGGATTCAGTTTGGATAAAGTTGGTAAAGATTTTATAAACACAGTATACAAACCTAGTTTTACATAACAAGCCTGTTATTTCATCATAAATGTGATGCTGGTTTATTTCACCTGAACACACAATGTCCACCAACCTCTGTAAGCAGTTTGTGGTGTTTCATGCATCATGATGATGACATAGACAAATATGAATGATTGATCAGAGACGTCTTTAGGATGATATATTTGAATAGAAATATTAAAGGATTTTTATTTGCAAATGCAATAGAGACAGAAACTAGGATTCATTTCAGTATTCAGATATCAGATACTGTCATATTCCATCATTGGTGGATGAACATCTGAACATCGCCCCGTAATCACCCCATCATCGCCCCATCATTGCCCCATCACCGCCCCGTCATCACTCCATCATCACCCCATCATCGCCCCGTCATCACCCCATCACCGCCCCGTCATCACCCCATCATCGCCCCATCATCGCCCCATCATCGCCCAATCATCACCCATCATCGCCCGTCATCACCCCATCATCGCCCCGTCATCACCCCATCATCGCCCCATCATCGCCCCATCATCGCCCAATCATCACCCATCATCGCCCGTCATCACCCCGTCATCGCCCGGTCATCGCCCCATCATCACCCATCATCGCCCCATCATCACCCATCATCACCCATCATCACTCATCATCGCCCCATCATCACCCATCATCACCCATCATCACCCCATCATCACCCATCATCACCCATCATCACTCATCATCGCCCCATCATCACCCATCATCACCCATCATCACCCCATCATCACCCATCATCACCCATCATCACCCCATCATCGCCCCATCATTGCCCCATCACCGCCCCGTCATCACTCCATCATCGCCCTGTCATCACCCCATCACCGCCCCGTCATCGCCCGTCATCACCCATCATCGCCCCATCATCTTCCCATCATCACCCATCATCTTCCCATCATCACCCATCATCTCCCATCATCACCCCATCATCACCCCATCATCAAAGTGCTGCACCATGACTGCTGCCAGTCACCATCCTGATCAACACACACACACACACACACACACACACACACACACACACACACACACACACACACACACACAGAGCATTTAGCTCTTCTACAAACTCAGGCTGTTTGTTGTTGACAAGAGGATTACCATGTCAATGAGGAGGAGGAGGAGGAGGAAGATGATGACAGACAGGAGGACAAAGAGGATGTAGAACAGCATCTTTGTTGATAGATAGATAGATAGATAGATAGATAGATGGATGGATAGATAGCGTGCAGGTATTTGCTCCATTGCCTCACAGTAATGAGGTTGTGGGTTTGAATTTTCTATTTGTTTCTACATGCAGCAAGATATAAATGAAACCCACTGACGGAGGCTGTGATTAGGCTCCAACACAATCTGGGTTAGTTGTTGAATGGACTAAAATAACTTCCACCCACAGCCCTGAAATATTATCTTCGTTTTCTGGCAGCATGAAGACCGTCAGGCTGAAGGTCTTTCGTTTCAGCTGGAGAACGATGGTTAGTAAAGTCTGCAGCGTTTAGCCTTTAAACACAACAACAATCTGCCAAGACAGATGCAGTCACTCTTGCTCCTCCTCCTCCTCCTCCTCCTCATCATCTGATATAAATCACTAGAACTTTATTTCCCATCCTGGACCCTGACAAACATTTCTGAATTAGACTGGATGAATCATTTTGTTTCTGTTTCTCTGCTGAGCTTCTGGTTCAGTTGCTTTTACTGAAACAGGATCTAAAACAAGCTGCAAAGAGCAGAGAGACATTAAATAAAGTCTCATCTCTGGTCAGATCGCTGGGCATCACTGGAAGCTCCACTCTCATTAGCTGTTATATGTTATATATAATATATTTTATAAATATTACTGAGAAAGAATCTCCATCTTAAAATGTCTCTCGCTGGAAAAGATCTTTGAGCTTCTTTTTATATGTTCGTCACAAATTCAGTTTGATTTGACTTCTAGACATCAGAGCTGGGCTTCATTAAAACAGAGATGGTGTCATGTTTTCATGAAGTCAATCCAGTTAGAACTAACAGAGTCCCAGGACACTGCCCTGCTCTGAATCCTCACTTTATGGTCAAACTGTTCTGATATAAAGTCATTATGGAGACATTCAGAGTCTGTTAGACTCTATTCTGTTTTTTTGCTCATTCATTCATGAAATTACTCTTAATATTTTAGTTTTGAAAACGGGTTCTGGTTAAAGACCAGGTCAGCAGTATGAACAGAAATCTTTGGGCGTTTTCGGGCTGGAGGAACTTTTGTGTTGCGTTGTTGTAGAGTGTGTACTCTCTGAACACAAGGGGCAATTTTTAATGACATTTAGTCCGGTTTTTACCCAATGCCAGGATGAATGTTGACCTGGGTCGACGCTGAAACCTCTGAGCCTTTCCTTCAGGGTTTCTCTGGTGTATCAGAACAGAAAACAATCAGCTGTTTTAAATTCATCTCAACACATTTTCCCTTCAGCTCTGGAACACACTGAAGAACACTGAAGAGACACAAAGTGGATCATAACAATTCTGGCTTTATGAGACAATAAGCCGAACACCAACTGGCTCACATATTCAAATTCTTCTGCTAACGATGTTTCACTGCGTCACACTTCACAAACCATATCAAAGACATGGTTCTCACAGCTGACATTTTCTTTCCTGAAGAACATTTGAAACCTCTTCATCAGCAGCAGCAGCGATTAGTGACACTCCCAGCCGCACTGTGTGCTTCAGGATGCATGGAGAGCGATTATGCTAATGTGAGTGAGTGAGTGTGGACATGCATGTTCATATTTACTCGTGTGCATGTCTCTGGAGGGAGCTCTTCCCACGCAGGAGGAGGTGCTGTAACAACAGGAGAGAAGCGAGATGACGAGAGTGTGGAGGATGTTAGATAAACCATGGGAGAGACGGGGAGGAGTGAAGTGTGCTGAAAGAGAGAGAGATAGGAAGATGAAAAAAGAGAGATAAGAAGAGCAGCAGGGAATCTGGCTCCTTAGCACTGCTGCAGAGGATCCTGAACTCAGCACAGCATCACAGATGAAACAGATGGAAAGGCTGAGAAGATGTTTGTCAAGGAGACTCTTTCCTCTGCACTTTTAATGCTAATTAATAATAGATAGCAGCTTCGATTACAGGTACTGGTAACATGTTTCCCAGACTGAACACCTCGTGGGATTAACCTCCAAAGGAAATAGTGATAAAAGCTGAATGACTGAGCAGGTAAAGGATCCAAGAGGCCTGAAGGTTCGTTGAGTCCGTTGGTTGGAGATTTCTTCAGGAAAGTAAACATCAAGTTTGCAGGGAATGGATTCTTTAAAACAGAAGTCTGGGTGTATTTTTCCTGTTGTCAATAAATCCCATGAAGAGATCTGAACAAACAAGTTGTTTCTGTCGTCTTCTAGATACATTCTGGTTCCCTGTGGCTCCCAGAGAGAGAGAGAGAGAGAAAGAGAGAGAGAGAGAGAGAGAGAAAGAGAGAGAGAGAGAGAGAGAGAGAAAGAGAGAGAGAGAAAGAGAGAGAGAAAGAGAGAGAGAGAAAGAGAGAGAAAGAGAGAGAGAGAGAGAAAGAGAGAGAGAGAGAGAAAGAGAGAGAGAGAAAGAGAGAGAGATAGAGAAAGAGAGAGAGATAGAGAGAAAGAGAGAGAGATAGAGAAAGAGAGAGAGATAGAGAGAAAGAGAGAGAGATAGAGAGAAAGAGAGAGAGAGAGAGATAGAGAAAGAGAGAGAGATAGAGAAAGAGAGAGAGATAGAGGGATAGAGATAGAGAGAGAGATAGAGAAAGAGAGAGAGATAGAGAGAAAGAGAGAGAGATAGAGAAAGAGAGAGAGATAGAGAAAGAGAGAGAGATAGAGGGATAGAGATAGAGAGAGAGATAGAGGGATAGAGATAGAGAGAGAGATAGATGATAGATAGAACCTTAACCTTAACACACAGATATCAGCACTTCATGAATAATTACTAATTAATACTAATAACATCTGGACTCAGTTATAAAACAAACCAACTTTATGCACATTAAATGCAGCGAAGGTCAGAAAAAAGAAAGGATCACATCAATAATATGTTTGTATGTTTTAAACATGTTCCTCTAGATTGAAGCTGCGAGGTTAAATACATGCATGTTTATCTGTCTGTGTTTAAATGTACTTTATCCCACCATGATAATCCTCTTAGTAGGGAGTCTGGAAGGTGAATCAAAATCAAACAATCAAACAGCAGGAAGAGTTTGTCTGTCAATCAAATGTATTATTATGTATTATACAAAATGTAGTTCCCACCAGGCAATCTGATTGGTCAATTAGTTATTTAGAACATGATCTAATCAGCATGACAGGAGACTAATCATAAAAAATATTACTGCCATTTAAATGGAGAGATTTATGAAAAAATTATGTTTTTAAAATATATTTTTAATGAGCATAAATCATTAACCAGGCCTTCCAGACTATAACCTCCTGTTGTTCCTCTCAGCTGTTGATTTAACATTAGAGAATGATTATGAATAATTCATTAACAATTTGGGGAGTTGATTTTAACATCTACGTTATCAGGATTTCTCCATCATGTTTATATAAAAAGATTCACCTGATTAAATGAGTCTTATTTTTATTGAATAAACTCATTATTAATGCTGCTGTTACTCTGGTCTGTCTGCTGTGAGCAGCAAGGAGGAGCAAAAGCCAACAGACATGGATTGTAGAGAACATTTTGTCTGATAAAACGAGTTGACTTTACAATCCTATGGAGTTATTGGAAATAATCGTATCACATGGAAACGGACATTAATAGAGGCTCTGGTGAAACGAACACAGAAAAGTGAAGCCTCTATTGTTTAAATGTTGCTTTGTACTAACAAACTCGAGTCAGCACCAACCAGCTCCAGGGAGTCCACTGGACAAGAGTGTAATATTATATATTATGCAAGAATAAATGGGCAGTATTTCAGTGTCAGTGTGTCTATGTGTGTATTTTGTATTACCAACCCAAGAAGGTCATGTTGTCACCAGGTTCTGTTGGTTTGTTGGTTTGTCAGGAGGATTAAGTGAAAACTATGAACCTTGTGTTGTGCCAGAATACAACTCATTAAATACTGGAGCAGGATAGAAATGCAGCTTCTTTGACGTAGAGAAAACAGTTAGGAAACAAGATATAGATAATAATAATAAAATAATAATAGAAATAGGATATAAATAATAATAAAAATAATGATAGAAATAGGATATAAATAATAATAATAATAAAAATAATAGAAATTGGAAAAAAAACATGTTTGAATTGAGAGGAAAACTAAGAGAACCTCGTTGGATAAAAGACTAAAGCGTGAAGAAAAGGAGAAATGAAATGAAACCATCAGAAATGTAGTGAATAAAAGGTGGATGGACAAACCCAGTTAATACAGCCAATAGGTTCTAATCCTCCCTTTCAGAGCAGCTGGAGGTCAGAACCTCAGGACGGAGGGTACCGTCTCTAACCTGCCAGCCCTAATCAGCCTGAACAAGGTCGAGATCGGGACCCTGAGACAAGGAGTCCATCAGGGCGACAAAGTGGACGTAAAGAAACCACAGCAACCAGCAGCAGAGCCTCAGAGGGTGCAGCACCGACCAACGGCTTCAAGGCTGCTTCCTGCGTGTCACCAGACCTCCAGGCTGAACCGGGTCGAGTGGAGGTGGAGGTGAAACAGAGACTGGTTTAAAGGCCCCATGTTAGAGACCTGCCCTCTGGTTCAAACTTAATATGCAGAAGTTTCATGTAGTTAGACTCTTGAAACAGACGCTTCAAATGTTTAATTTACAGTAGAGATGAAACCAGAACTGGTTCAAACTGGTTCATTCTTCAGATCAGTAAAACCTGTTTAAAAATATGCTTCATGACTCATGCGACTATGTTTGTTTTGGTCACATGATCAAGCCTTGTCACGCCCCTTCCCAAGCCTGGTCTAACACATGAGGCCTGGTCTAACACATGAAGCCTGGTCTAACACATGAGGCCTGTTCTAACACATGAAGCCAGGTCTAACACATGAAGCCAGGTCTAACACATGAAGCCAGGTCTAACACATGAAGCCTGCTCTAATACATGAAGCCAGGTCTAACACATGAAGCCAGGTCTAACACATGAAGCCAGGTCTAACACATGAAGCCTGGTCTAACACATGAAGCCTGGTCTAACACATGAGGCCTGTTCTAACACATGAAGCCTGGTCTAACACATGAAGCCAGGTCTAACACATGAAGCCAGGTCTAACACATGAAGCCTGCTCTAACACATGAAGCCTGGTCTAACACATGAAGCCTGGTCTAACACATGAAGCCAGGTCTAACACATGAAGCCTGGTCTAACACATGAAGCCTGGTCTAACACATGAAGCCTGGTCTAACACATGAAGCCTGGTCTAACACATGAGGCCTGTTCTAACAAATGAAGCCTGGTCCAACACATGAAGCCAGGTCTAACACATGAAGCCTGGTCTAACACATGAAGCCAGATCTAACACATGAGGCCTGGTCTAACACATGAAGCCTGGTCTAACACATGAAGCCAGGTCTAACACATGAGGCCTGGTCTAACACATAAAGCCTGGTCCAACACATGAAGCCAGGTCTAACACATGAAGCCTGGTCTAACACATGAAGCCTGGTCTAACACATGAAGCCAGGTCTAACACATGAAGCCAGGTCTAACACATGAAGCCTGCTCTAACACATGAAGCCTGGTCTAACACATGAAGCCTGGTCTAACACATGAAGCCTGGTCTAACACATGAAGCCTGGTCTAACACATGAGGCCTGTTCTAACAAATGAAGCCTGGTCCAACACATGAAGCCTGGTCCAACACATGAAGCCAGGTCTAACACATGAAGCCTGGTCTAACACATGAGGCCTGGTCTAACACATGAAGCCTGGTCTAACACATGAGGCCTGGTCTAAAACATGAGGCCTGGTCTAACACATGAAGCCTGGTCTAACAAATGAAGCCTGGTCTAACAAATGAAGCCTGGTCTAACAAATGAAGCCTGGTCCAACACATGAAGCCAGGTCTAACACATGAGGCCTGGTCTAACACATGAAGCCTGGTCTAACACATGAAGCCTGGTCTAACACATGAGGCCTGTTCTAACACATGAAGCCTGGTCTAACACATGAAGCCAGGTCTAACACATGAGGCCTGGTCTAACACATGAAGCCTGGTCTAACACATGAAGCCTGGTCTAACACATGAGGCCTGCTCTAACACATGAAGCCTGGTCTAACACATGAAGCCTGGTCTAACACATGAAGCCTGGTCTAACACATGAGGCCTGCTCTAACACATGAAGCCTGGTCTAACACATGAAGCCAGGTCTAACACATGAAGCCTGGTCTAACACATGAGGCCTGCTCTAACACATGAAGCCTGGTCTAACACATGAAGCCTGGTCTAACACATGAAGCCTGGTCTAACACATGAGGCCTGCTCTAACACATGAAGCCTGGTCTAACACATGAAGCCTGGTCTAACACATGAAGCCTGGTCTAACACATGAAGCCTGGTCTAACACATGAGGCCTGTTCTAACAAATGAAGCCTGGTCCAACACATGAAGCCTGGTCCAACACATGAAGCCAGGTCTAACACATGAAGCCTGGTCTAACACATGAGGCCTGGTCTAACACATGAAGCCTGGTCTAACACATGAGGCCTGGTCTAACACATGAAGCCTGGTCTAACACATGAAGCCTGGTCCAACACATGAAGCCAGGTCTAACACATGAAGCCTGGTCTAAAACATGAGGCCTGGTCTAACACATGAAGCCTGGTCTAACAAATGAAGCCTGGTCTAACAAATGAAGCCTGGTCTAACAAATGAAGCCTGGTCCAACACATGAAGCCAGGTCTAACACATGAGGCCTGGTCTAACACATGAAGCCTGGTCTAACACATGAAGCCTGGTCTAACACATGAGGCCTGTTCTAACACATGAAGCCTGGTCTAACACATGAAGCCAGGTCTAACACATGAGGCCTGGTCTAACACATGAAGCCTGGTCTAACACATGAAGCCTGGTCTAACACATGAGGCCTGCTCTAACACATGAAGCCTGGTCTAACACATGAAGCCTGGTCTAACACATGAAGCCTGGTCTAACACATGAGGCCTGCTCTAACACATGAAGCCTGGTCTAACACATGAAGCCAGGTCTAACACATGAAGCCTGGTCTAACACATGAGGCCTGCTCTAACACATGAAGCCTGGTCTAACACATGAAGCCTGGTCTAACACATGAAGCCTGGTCTAACACATGAGGCCTGCTCTAACACATGAAGCCTGGTCTAACACATGAAGCCAGGTCTAACACATGAAGCCAGGTCTAACACATGAGGCCTGGTCTAACACATGAAGCCTGGTCTAACACATGAAGCCTGGTCCAACACATGAAGCCAGGTCTAACACATGAAGCCTGGTCTAACACATGAGGCCTGGTCTAACACATGAAGCCTGGTCTAACAAATGAAGCCTGGTCTAACAAATGAAGCCTGGTCCAACACATGAGGCCTGGTCTAACACATGAAGCCTGGTCTAACACATGAGGCCTGGTCTAACACATGAAGCCTGGTCTAACACATGAAGCCTGGTCCAACACATGAAGCCAGGTCTAACACATGAAGCCTGGTCTAAAACATGAGGCCTGGTCTAACACATGAAGCCTGGTCTAACAAATGAAGCCTGGTCTAACAAATGAAGCCTGGTCTAACACATGAAGCCTGGTCCAACACATGAAGCCAGGTCTAACACATGAGGCCTGGTCTAACACATGAAGCCTGGTCTAACACATGAAGCCTGGTCTAACACATGAGGCCTGTTCTAACACATGAAGCCTGGTCTAACACATGAAGCCAGGTCTAACACATGAGGCCTGGTCTAACACATGAAGCCTGGTCTAACACATGAAGCCTGGTCTAACACATGAGGCCTGCTCTAACACATGAAGCCTGGTCTAACACATGAAGCCTGGTCTAACACATGAAGCCTGGTCTAACACATGAAGCCTGGTCTAACACATGAGGCCTGCTCTAACACATGAAGCCTGGTCTAACACATGAAGCCAGGTCTAACACATGAAGCCAGGTCTAACACATGAGGCCTGGTCTAACACATGAAGCCTGGTCTAACACATGAAGCCTGGTCCAACACATGAAGCCAGGTCTAACACATGAAGCCTGGTCTAACACATGAGGCCTGGTCTAACACATGAAGCCTGGTCTAACAAATGAAGCCTGGTCTAACAAATGAAGCCTGGTCCAACACATGAAGCCAGGTCTAACACATGAAGCCTGGTCTAACACATGAAGCCAGATCTAACACATGAGGCCTGGTCTAACACATGAAGCCTGGTCTAACACATGAAGCCAGGTCTAACACATGAGGCCTGGTCTAACACATGAAGCCTGGTCCAACACATGAAGCCTGGTCTAACAAATGAAGCCTGGTCCAACACATGAAGCCTGGTCCAACACATGAGGCCTGGTCTAACACATGAAGCCTGGTCTAACACATGAGGCCTGGTCTAACACATGAAGCCTGGTCTAACACATGAAGCCAGGTCTAACAAATGAAGCCTGGTCCAACACATGAAGCCTGGTCTAACACATGAGGCCTGGTCTAACACATGAAGCCTGGTCTAACACATGAGGCCTGGTCTAACACATGAAGCCTGGTCTAACACATGAAGCCAGGTCTAACACATGAAGCCTGGTCTAACACATGAGGCCTGGTCCAACAAATGAAGCCTGGTCCAACACATGAAGCCTGGTCCAACACATGAGGCCTGGTCTAACACATGAAGCCTGGTCTAACACATGAGGCCTGGTCTAACACATGAAGCCTGGTCTAACACATGAAGCCAGGTCTAACAAATGAAGCCTGGTCCAACACATGAAGCCTGGTCTAACACATGAGGCCTGGTCTAACACATGAAGCCTGGTCTAACACATGAGGCCTGGTCTAACACATGAAGCCTGGTCTAACACATGAGGCCTGGTCTAACACATGAAGCCTGGTCTAACACATGAGGCCTGGTCTAACACATGAAGCCTGGTCTAACACATGAAGCCAGGTCTAACACATGAAGCCTGGTCTAAAACATGAGGCCTGGTCTAACACATGAAGCCTGGTCTAACAAATGAAGCCTGGTCTAACAAATGAAGCCTGGTCTAACACATGAAGCCTGGTCCAACACATGAAGCCAGGTCTAACACATGAGGCCTGGTCTAACACATGAAGCCTGGTCTAACACATGAAGCCTGGTCTAACACATGAGGCCTGTTCTAACACATGAAGCCTGGTCTAACACATGAAGCCAGGTCTAACACATGAGGCCTGGTCTAACACATGAAGCCTGGTCTAACACATGAAGCCTGGTCTAACACATGAGGCCTGCTCTAACACATGAAGCCTGGTCTAACACATGAAGCCTGGTCTAACACATGAAGCCTGGTCTAACACATGAAGCCTGGTCTAACACATGAGGCCTGCTCTAACACATGAAGCCTGGTCTAACACATGAAGCCAGGTCTAACACATGAAGCCAGGTCTAACACATGAGGCCTGGTCTAACACATGAAGCCTGGTCTAACACATGAAGCCTGGTCCAACACATGAAGCCAGGTCTAACACATGAAGCCTGGTCTAACACATGAGGCCTGGTCTAACACATGAAGCCTGGTCTAACAAATGAAGCCTGGTCTAACAAATGAAGCCTGGTCCAACACATGAAGCCAGGTCTAACACATGAAGCCTGGTCTAACACATGAAGCCAGATCTAACACATGAGGCCTGGTCTAACACATGAAGCCTGGTCTAACACATGAAGCCAGGTCTAACACATGAGGCCTGGTCTAACACATGAAGCCTGGTCCAACACATGAAGCCTGGTCTAACAAATGAAGCCTGGTCCAACACATGAAGCCTGGTCCAACACATGAGGCCTGGTCTAACACATGAAGCCTGGTCTAACACATGAGGCCTGGTCTAACACATGAAGCCTGGTCTAACACATGAAGCCAGGTCTAACAAATGAAGCCTGGTCCAACACATGAAGCCTGGTCTAACACATGAGGCCTGGTCTAACACATGAAGCCTGGTCTAACACATGAGGCCTGGTCTAACACATGAAGCCTGGTCTAACACATGAAGCCAGGTCTAACAAATGAAGCCTGGTCCAACACATGAAGCCTGGTCCAACACATGAGGCCTGGTCTAACACATGAAGCCTGGTCTAACACAAGTTAATAATAGTTATGGCTGCTGGATGGCCTGTGTAGACAGAAGTTCCACTTTAAGAACACTCCTCTGAATGTTTGTTTTATGAAGCAGCAGTTCTTTCTGAAAAACACTCCACTTGATCAACAGATAAAACACTGCAGAAACATTCAAACTGAAGGGTAGTTGGATCCACCTAAACTCCACTCTGACAATGACAGACTGGTGCTGCTGTTCCCATGGCGCCTGTCTTCACAATGGGTTATTACTATTCACTGATGCTGCATCCACTGTGAGCAGCAGCGATTATCCTAAACAGCAACATTATTTTTTACAGGAGAGGTGAACAAAGTGGCCTGTCAACAACCAATAACTCCTTAATGGAAGTTTTCTTACAGTTTGTTGCTGCTGAATTGTTTGCAGATACAAAGAGGAAGTAAATGCTGGCTGGTTTTTCACATAAACAAGACACACTACAGTATTAATACCATACTTGGACAGTGACTGATGAACATTAACAACAGATAGAAAAAGTGGCCCCAGAGACTTCAGTTCACCTGATAAATATGTCCTCGTGTCTGAGGCAACAGTTAAAACCTACTTTGACCTGAAAGGTGAAACATGAGCTCTGAAATGCAGGAGTACTCTACATGTGTGGTTCTGAGGAGTACTCTACACGTGTGGTTCTG
Source organism: Chaunax sp. Z400 (assembly GCA_037577475.1). Taxonomy (NCBI): domain Eukaryota; kingdom Metazoa; phylum Chordata; class Actinopteri; order Lophiiformes; family Chaunacidae; genus Chaunax; species Chaunax sp. Z400. Next base: position 31,019,525 of record CM075192.1, read on the forward strand.
AGGAGTACTCTACATGCATGGTTCCGTGTGACAGACACCCCAGCAGTATGAATATTGGGTTTCGTTTGATCTCCTTAGAGATGGTTTCTCTCGCCACACATTGGACAGACAAGACTATTTTATCTATAAAAACTGACACTCTGGGTCAAAGATTTTCACTGTGCTTGTTCCAGCCCGGAGGGTTTAGTGTCACACCGTCTAAATGCTGTTTCTCTGGCTTTCCAGCACTCCAGGAAAAGGATTATGAGGGAAACGGAGAGAGATAAAGACACTGCAGTGTATTATTTTATCCACATTTATTGAGTGATTCTAGCACAAACTCAGCATGTTTGACTGCTTCACCTTTAACAGTCTGACTGGCTTTGGTTCCAGACTTTAGTGCATCACAGTTTAAAATGTGTCTGAGATCTGTCATCCTACTGAGAACATTCTGAACACACTGTGTGATTGACACCTCCAGCAGAAAAGACCTTCCCTTGTCATGACCCAAGCTATCTGGTTAAGTGAACCCAGGTCTAAACACTGATTTGTGGTTTGGAGGCTCCCTGCAGTAAAGGATAGAAGAAGAGAGGACGGTGTTAACAGAGCTGTTTCATCTCACATCAGAAAACATACAGATAAATATCCTACTATTGATATAGGGGTTAACTTGGGAAGCGGTCTCCTAGTTCACCAGCAATGTCCAAAGTGGTTCGTCCACAAAATGTTTCTGGAAACAACCGAAGAAGATCAGTACTTAAAATGTAAAATGAGTTCATAGAGTTCGTACAACATCCTCTGAGTCTCCAGAATCCACATTGATCTGAACTCACGTTATTTCCACCCATTTTAAAGCAGAAACCTTCACTGCAGCCTCTTGGCTAAATGTGTTAGCATGTACCTCATCTGCGGAAGGCGCACAAGCTTGAATACCAGTATTCGTTCAATGAGAACTTGCATGGTGTTTATCTGCTACGCAGGTTCGTACGTTCGTCAGATCGGGTTCAGTTGATGCTTTGAGCTTTGCGGCTACATGAATGTAGCTAAATGAAATTTCATCTTAAAACAGGTTGTAAAAATCGAATCACTTTGTGATTCCAGAGCTTCTTGAGACTTAGACTACACTTTACATGCTATATTGAACCATTTATGTTCAGGTTGTTTTTAAAACAGGCCTCCATCTTCTTCAGGTCCATGTGGGTCAATAATGTCTATATTTCCTGTTTGGCTGCACAGATGTTTTAAGCATTTCAAAGGGCTTCCAAGGCTCCATCTTCATACACACATACAGTAACATGTAATTAGACCAATAACTTTCCTGAAGGAGAGCTCATCACGCTTCCTTTAAAGCTGTATGGAAGCAGAGTGAGGGACGCCTCCTTAGTGGAAGGGAGGGTAAAGTACTGGAGATAGTTGATAGGCTCATAGAGTACGTATCTACAGCATCATCTCTGATGGATCTTAGGATGAAAGCTCATCAGAAAAGAAGAGAACAGAACTCATGACTCAGTTCAGCGTCTGTCTGATGAACGCTGTTAGTAATGGACACATCAGCGTGTCTCTTAAGATGCTTTATTTCAAATGCTGGATGCATTTATAGAATCTAAGGTGGACAGAAGATGAGACAAATTACTGTGATAATCCTCCAACCTGACTGGAAAACTAACTAATGACTTAATTACTGTCAGTCCTCAGTGTGTTTATATGTGTTCAATACAACGAAATCTGGCTTAAGGCTGAAACATCCTTCTCCTGTACACACAGTCATCAATACGACTGGTTGATCAGACCTAAAGTACCCAGAGCTCCCAGCTCAGCTGTGCTCCTTCCTTCAGCTCTAGTGTTGTTCCAACTACATACTCTATTTGTACATTGTTGAATACCCACCTCCACAAACACAAAGAACACAGAAGTCAGACTGAGAGAGAGAGCAGCCCCTTCAATAAAGACTCATATCAAACTGTAACGAGGCACCAGCTGGAAGCCGCCGCCCCTTCTCTCTGGCCTCGTAGCACCGAGGTCAGAAACAGCCCTTTATTCCAGAGGTGAAACTCTTCTTAAACACATAGACTCCACATAGGTTTGCAGACTTGCTCACACGTTTCCTTGCAAAGGTTTGATTTCAGCTGATTTGGGTTGCTTTGATTCTGACAATGTAGCGCTGAAGCTAATGTGCTAAGTCTGTTCCTCAATGGCCATTATACAGAGGAGTCATGGAAACTCATTCTTTTCTTCAGGCACATCTTCAAACATCAAACGTTTTGCCCCATGGTGGCAAGAATCTAATGAGAACAAAGTTCTTTCTGTTTCTACAGTTTTGCTTTGTTCTGTTATTTTCTTTATTTGTTTATTTTATTAACAGTATAAACATACATTTATAGCTGGAGCCTCTTGTGACTAAAGTGTTCATTTGCAGTCAGACATTAGACAGAGGTGTGATTAAATGTAGGCCCTTGGAGGCTTGTTGTCTACAGACTCCATATAATCAGATACATTCCCATAAAGGTGGGCAGACAAACATGACAGAAGCTTCTCAGCCCAGTGGAGCACATTTATCCAACAATTCACTCAGAAATATTGATCAGCCACTTCATCCGTCCAAATATCCACCTATCCGTCTTTGTGTCCACCCATTAAAACGCCCATTCAACCAGCTTAATCACCATCCGTGTCCACTCACCCACGACATCTATTCATCTATCCATCAGTTCAAACGCCCATCCATTTATCCAGCCATCCATCCACTGCTCTGCTGCTGAGGACATTTATATGGGACAGACAGCGACAGGCAGGAGGAGAGAGGTCTGATGGAGGGAGTTCATGGATAGTTGTGTGTTTGTGTGGAGGACACTGTGAGAGGAAGGAGGAGGAAGAGGAAGATGACTGGATCATTGTCTCACTGTTTGTGTTGGCCACTCATCAGTATTCTCCTCTCCAGCTCTGTGTCAATAGAAAGCATCTTTTCTTCGTCTCCTTGTTTCTTCTTCTGATCTTGTATTCCAATCATGCCTTTCTCCCTCCCTAACCATTCAGTTCACTCTGTAAAGACTTTAGCTGGCTTCACTTATACTGGGATTTCAGCAGAGCAGTGTGAGAGCAAGAGTTCAGCCCACAGAGATGCAAAGAGAAAACATGTTAAACGATTAACACACAGTCAGTTAACACTAACATTCTAAGTACATGTGTACACATTAACCTGTAGAATGAATGATTTTATTGATTTTATTTATCCTTTGTTTATCCAGGAAGGTCCCACTGAGATACAAGATCTGTTCTTCACCACTGATCACCATTATACTGTTCACCACTGATCACCATTATACTGATCCCCACTGATCCCCACTATACTGATCCCCACTGATCACCACTATACTGATCATCACTGATCACATTATACTGATCACCACTGATCACCATTATACTGATCACCACTATACTGATCATTATACTGATCATCACTGATCACCATTATACTGATCACCACTTATCACCATTATACTGATCACCATTTTACTGATCATCACTGATCAGCATTATACTGATCACCATTTTACTGATCATCACTGATCAGCATTATACTGATCAGCATTATACTGATCATCACTGATCACCATTATACTGACTATCACTGATCATCATTATACTGATCACCATTATACTGATTATCACTGATTACCATTATACTGATCATCATTGATCACCATTATACTGATCATCATTGATCACCATTATACTGATCATCACTGATCATCATTATACTGATCACCATTATACTGATTATCACTGATTACCATTATACTGATCATCATTGATCACCATTATACTGATCATCATTGATCACCATTATACTGATCATCACTGATCACCATTATACTGACTATCACTGATCAACATTATACTGATCACCATTATACTGATTATCACTGATTACCATTATACTGATCATCATTGATCACCATTATACTGATCATCATTGATCACCATTATACTGATCATCACTGATCACCATTATACTGATCATCACTGATCACCATTATACTGATCACCACTGATCACCATTATACTGATCACCATTATACTGATCATCATTGATCACCATTATACTGATCACCATTATACTGATTGTCACTGATCACCATTATACTGATCACCATTAAACTGATCACCATTATACTGATCACCACTGATCACCATTATACTGATCACCATTTTACTGATCATCACTGATCAGCATTATACTGATCACCATTTTACTGATCATCACTATACTGATCATCATTGATCACCATTATACTGATCATCATTGATCACCATTATACTGATCATCACTGATCACCATTATACTGATCATCACTGATCACCATTATACTGATCATCACTGATCACCATTATACTGATCATCACTGATCACCATTATACTGATCACCACTGATCAGCATTATACTGATCACCATTTTACTGATCATCACTGATCAGCATTATACTGATCAGCATTATACTGATCATCACTGATCACCATTATACTGACTATCACTGATCATCATTATACTGATCACCATTATACTGATTATCACTGATTACCATTATGCTGATCATCATTGATCACCATTATACTGATCATCATTGATCACCATTATACTGATCATCACTGATCATCATTATACTGATCACCATTATACTGATTATCACTGATTACCATTATACTGATCATCATTGATCACCATTATACTGACTATCACTGATCATCATTATACTGATCACCATTATACTGATTATCACTGATTACCATTATACTGATCATCATTGATCACCATTATACTGATCATCACTGATCACCATTATACTGATCATCACTGATCATCATTATACTGATCACCATTATACTGATTATCACTGATTACCATTATACTGATCATCATTGATCACCATTATACTGACTATCACTGATCATCATTATACTGATCACCATTATACTGATTATCACTGATTACCATTATACTGATCATCATTGATCACCATTATACTGATCATCACTGATCACCATTATACTGATCATCACTGATCACCATTATACTGATCACCACTGATCACCATTATACTGATCACCACTGATCACCATTATACTGATCACCACTGATCACCATTATACTGATCACCATTATACTGATCATCATTGATCACCATTATACTGATCACCATTATACTGATCGTCACTGATCACCATTATACTGATCACCATTATACTGATCACCACTGATCACCATTATACTGATCACCATTTTACTGATCATCACTGATCAGCATTATACTGATCACCATTTTACTGATCATCACTATACTGATCATCATTGATCACCATTATACTGATCATCATTGGTCACCATTATACTGATCATCACTGATCACCATTAAATGAAAAATGATACCTTTATTAGTCCCACATGGGGAAATTCTTTCTCTGCATTTGACCCATCCCTGAGGAGCAGTGGGCTGCCACTACACGCGGCGCCCGGGGAGCAAATTGGGGTTCAGTATCTTTGCTCAAGGATACTTCAACTTGTGGACTTGCAGGGGCTGAGGATCGAACCACCGACCTTTTGTTCCGTGAACGACCGCTCTACCCCCTGAGCCACAGCCGCCCCATCATCATACTGATCACCATTAAACTGATCACCATTATACTGATCACCACTGATCACCATTATACTGATCACTACTGATCACCATTATACTGATCACTGTACTGCACGGACTCCAAATGACATAACCAGCATAAAATGTCAGAGCTCTGGAGGTTTTCCCAGAGCATTGTGGCCTGATTGGACCTCCATATAGTGATAATATAATATCTTATAATACCTTATACAGGATAGATTGATATGATATTGTGTGAGGATGGTCCCTAAAGGATGTATTCTATCCATGTCTGGACTGAAATATTGGACTGATGGTGTCAGCCAGAAGTTATATATCAGCAGATTAATGAACCTCAAACATGTGTTGTGAATGATATTTTCACTGTTGACTCATTTTGTATGATTTTAATAATAAAGCTAATGTAGCTAATCATAAATAAGTATTTACTCTCCTAAGGTAAGTGGGTCTAAATGTTTCAACCTGGTGTCAAACAGTTTGACAGTCAGTTCAAACTCGACGCTGTATATAAGGATGGATGGATGATGTAATCCAGTCGTCCATCCACTGATCTAATACATATTCTACATGACACAACAAATGGTGACATTTGTATTAACCCTGGATGCTCACAGTTCAATTTAGCATGTGTCACTAATGGGTGCATACATCTTATAGAATGTATGTACAGAAATATATAGATGTATAATATAGAGAAGGCCAAAGTGGAAACGATGCTGTTAATTGATTTGAAAATGGTTTTATGTTTAAGACGAGTAGAAACAAACAAAGAGCATCACTTTGAAATGAAAATACTTTCATGTTGATGGTTTTCACACCCTGGTGACTAGAAAATTAAAAAAAACAATAAAACCTCTGAAAAGACAAAGTCTGTCTTAATATTTCCCTGGGATTTTGCTGAGTCATGTTAACCACCTCAAGGCTTCTAAAGACTTTTATTCCCTGTTTTTAAACATTGAGAGAGAAGCAGAGAGAGAAATGTGATAAAAAGATTCCCAGGAAAGCTTCCCTTCGACTGTTTCTGAACAGCCCTGATTTAAATTCAGAATCAGGTCACATTTAGGCCGAGATATCAGCCGAGGTTAAGCAGTTTCACTTGAAACATGTTGTGCAGCAGATAATGAAGTCAGTTTGAGGTCAGGAGTGAATCTGCTTTAGCTGGGTGTTTAAAGTGGTTTGAGGTGAGTCTGAGGACAGAGATGTACTGATATACCAGTACTCTGTATACTCTGTCTACTCTGTATACTCTGTCTACTCTGTATACTCTGTCTACTCTGTATACTCTGTCTACTCTGTCTACTCTGCTCCTGTGTTCTACTGAATCCTTCTTTACAATATACAGAAACTGTAGAAGACTGAAAAGATTCTGCTGATAACAAATAATTACGTCTAATTGATCAAACCTGCAGTAAACACACAGACTGACACACACAGACCTTATCAGTGAGTCACAGATGAAACATAAACATAACCAATACTTTATCTTGTTTTAGATGCGTTCTATGTGAATCATGATTTACATCATGTGGCTGCCTTCACTCAGACCCCCTGATGCCAATGATTTGTAATTAGGCTGATGCTAAGATTCATCACTAGTGATAATGAGCAATCATCACTGTGTCTGTATTGAAAACCTGGTATTAATCACTCTGTGACTGATTAAAGGGACCAGCATTAATATTAATTCATTTTCAAAGCATTATGATACCATATGACTGACATGACATCATCATCACCATGTGTTTACATGTGTTACAGTACTGTAAACAAAGTCATGTGTGGTCGGTCATGAATATTTTTTTGACCTCAACTATGATCAGGGGCAGATCTAGGATTTTTCAAATACAGGGGCCAACAAGGGGCCACATTTTACACAGAGGGGCCAAGAATGTCCAACGTCCATGAACATTTCCATATTCAGTAAGATCTATTTACATTTCAAGAGTCATTCCTTGTTTGTCATTACTCTGTAGCTTTGACAAAAGACAGAATTTGATATATTTTGCTTAATTTTCATATTTACTAAATATTTAACTGAGATGTAGAAAACATAATATGTAATACACTTTTTTCCAAATATGTAATACATGAAATACTTTAAAACAGGCAATGTATATAATTACAACATGAAGAACAGTTTATAGCAGAATAACTGGCAGTTAGCTTAGCTACAATTTACATTGCATTTAAAAAAAAAAAAGAACAATTCTGTGGTTTCTGTGATTGGAGCTGAAACACCTCAAAATCATCCATATCCAATGACTTTGCCCGTCTAGAATCAATGCTCAAAACACCAATTTGACTCAAACTGTCATCTCCATCAAAATCCATTCTTGTATTCAGCTAAAACCATTACAACTGACAACTATACAATCTATTGTCCATTTTACACAACTATTAGTACATTTTAAGGTAAAGACTCAATGCTTGAAACATTCAGTCAGAGCCCTGGTAGACATGAGAATGCACTGCACAGCAAAAGAAAACTTTGTCACCATGAGGGACAAAAATTCAGGTATTTACTTAAATAATCTCTAGTTAGTCTCTATTTGTGAACTCAGTGTCATGTAAAGGGTATACAGAATGCAGTTACCTGTCATTATGTCACTTTGTGTTTTCCCCGGTCTGGACCTTGGTTGACTTCTGCTCGGCTCTTTGTTGCTCTCTCTCTTTCACTATCCTGTCTCTCCACTGCTCTGCCACAGAGTCATTTTCACTGGCTGGCAGGCTGGGCTTCTTTTTTGCTAAAAAACGATGTATATTCATCTGTCCCTTTCTTTTCATACTATCCATCTCTGCCAAACATTATAGGTTGCACAAAAAATAACTACGCACTACATGCAATGTATGAATGAAGCTCCTACGGAGGATGGAAACACCGACCGCCTCTGATCTTCTCCGTGCAGGTGCAGAGCCACATTCAAGTCACATCGGAAATACTGGTTTGTCAACTCTGCAGCGTTTGTGCCACATCTGAATAACCGTATCTCACTTATAAATAAGATTCTCATGAAAATCCAAGCTGCATCAAATGTTTCACATTGTACCTTTTCCTCCCACGTGACATAAACGCAGCATCACTATAGTTACAAGTGACAAGATGGGGGCACTTCAGGGGCCAATCAGATTTCAGCTGGGGCCAGTGCCCCTGTGGCCCCATCCCTGGATCCGCCCCTGACTATGATGGTAAAATTTGGACTTTTCTTTAAAATGTTGTTGCATCATTTTCTTGTCATAAGATGTTGTTTTTGCAGCCATTGTAATGACAGAGAATGAGCAGCCTGGTGAGTAAAGGAGCTTAATTGTTGCTGATGTAAGCTAGCTACTGTAGCTAGCTGCTTTTAGCTCAGTTAACATGGAGCTAGAGCTCCAGTTAGTTGACTTGGAATGCCAGGGGTCAAACAAAACATTTTTGTACTATTATGTCGTTTGGTTGATGTCAGGTTGTCATAACAGTTAAAGAGTATAATTAACTAAATGACACGTAACAAACCAAAGTCAAAAACATTCCTAAATACTCCTTCATGATCCTGAGAGGTGTCATGAAGGCTGCATGTGAATACTGAATGCATCACAGCATCATTTTGATGACTCCTTGCACTGATTGCATTTTAAATAAAGTGTTATTATCTATTATCTCTGCCAATGAGGTCGTGTTTTTTCCACTGGTTTGTTTGTTTGTCTGCAGTATTACTTGAAAGGAAATGAACCAAATATATGTGCAGTATTTATATAAATTTTCAATATGTTCTCTAATGTTTGATTTGATTTAATTAGTTTATTTCATTCATCAACAAACAACAAGTTTGAATAAAAACACAAAAACAAAGAAGAGAGATTCATCTTATATGATCTGCCCCTTTTTACATGAGACCTACTGTGAAAAATGACGGACCTGATTTCCACCAAACGTAGCCTGAGCATGAATCAAACACGAACCCTGTACATTTTGATGCAGATGCAGATAAAGGAGTGAATCCAGGATTTCTCTGCAATGTTCAGATTGTGAGATATTTATTCTAATTACACAAAAACTACTGAACTGATTTCAACAGAATTCTGTGGAGGGTATTTGGTGGTCATTTGGGGTATTTGCGGTTGACTTTGGGGTGGTTCATGGTGAAGTGAACAACGGAGTGTGTGTCTGGGTGAATTTAAGATGAGAAAGATGGCGCTGCTCTCCCTCTGGTGTTGTGGTTTCCACCTCACTGATCTGTCCCTGCTCCTCTTCTCCTCCTCCTCTCTTACTTCTTAATTTCATTTCGCCTCTACTTTTTCTCTCTTCTTCTTCAGCAACTCTTTGCTGTTCTCACCTTGTTATCTCTTCTCCTTCAGTGAAGCAGGAAACTGTGTGTCTGTGTGTGTTTGTGTGTGTTTGTCCAGACGGTTGTGTGATCTTTGCTTCGCCTGCCTACATTTGGAGCATATGAATGCATTCATGCATGTCTGTTTTTAGGGAACCAGACCGATTTGTAAAAATGCCCGAGGACGACTGCCTGCCTGGGACATCAGTTCTATGTCTGTGCTGTTTGGGCCAGTGGTGCCAAGACACCTTTTCAGGTGTTCATATATATATATATATATATGAAAACTCCTTCATTGTGAAAGTCCCCCCAATCAATAAACCTTGGGGAAACAATGTGAGAGCAGCACTGAGTCCAACTACATACAGATGTGCAACATAAAATAAATAAATATAAAATAAAATGTGGAAAATAGCTAAAAGCTCATATAAAACAGGTGGAATTTAAGTGGCAGAAATAACCACATATATAAACAAATAAGACCACATAACAGATTAAACTCACTTAAGAAGAATAGAATCCATAAAAGAAGAAAGTCTAAAACAGATCAAAGTGTAAAATACATGAAGTATATATAAAAAACATAAAGTAATCTCATCCAGGAACTTAAGGGAAACGATGCAGCTGTGGTTCAGGAGGAGGTGTTGAATCAGGGGTTCGATCCCCAGCCCCTCCTGTCCTGCTCAGGATAATAGCTCTTTATCATCGGTGTGTGAAAACTCAGCCTTTTAATGTTAAAGAACATATAAACGTTATTGGAGAGAGAACATTTCTCTGATGCTGTGACTGTTGATTACAGCCTAGTGAAAAGACTCATTAAACCTGAGCTGCTTCTCAATATGACTCTCTGTTAAAGTCACCATCATAAAGGTCTAATTGAGTTTTACAAAGGCAGGCAATCACATACTGCAGGGCCTTGAATCAAAACACACCTGGAACAAATGGTGAGCTCACACGCATACATGCATCCTTTACACTCTATTATAGGCCATTCATCAGCGTCTCAGCCCACGGGGGTTCGAGCACAGTGGTAATTGCTATGTGCAGCTGGGCGAGAGCCTTAATGACATGTATGAGCCTGAAACACTTAGTGGAGATATGATCTGTCGGTTTGTTGCATTGTTAACTTTTTAAAAACATAAATGATTACAGCCCGACAACCACGATACACAACAAGCACATGTTCAGACACACATGACTGACTGTAACAATCAGGACATTTAATTCCATTTTAATCTATTTCCTAAATTCTAGTTATTTATCACTTTTTAGAGATCTCCTGGACATCCTGCTGCTACACGTTTGTGTTCTAATCAATAGAGACCAAACCACCACCACCAGGTAATGAGGCTCCCCTGCAGTAATTAAAAGACATAACAACAACAACACAACATTCATAATCATATTTTCAGCAGGTTAAAAGGTTTAAAATCATCTCGGGGTTTGATGCAGTCATTTTATGTTTGTCTTCATTTGTTCAAAATAATTAAATAACAATAGATAATCAGTATATTTTCATTTTTGGATTAACTGTTCATTTAATATTTCATATAAAGTGGTTGGATGTTGTTAATTTTGGGTCAACTAAAAAATCCTAAGATAAAATAAAAGTACAAAACCATTTAAAACCACACAGAAAAATCAGTGTGTGAGAATGAAAAGGAAAAGATCTACAGAGAACCAGAAGAGTAAGAAGAGGGTCTGAACACACGAGGTGATTACCCAGAGCTTTGATACGGTACATACTGCTGTTAGCTTGGTTTAAACCCATTGTTACTGTGCTGGTCTAATTAGAGTGGAGGCTTTAATGTGAAGCGGGCCAGAAGAGACCAACTATCAGGCTGAACGAGAGGCCAGAACAGAGTCTTCAGTGTCCCCCAAAAAACTTTATATTATACTGAGGCTCAAAACATCCAGTAAAATAAGACAAAGTACTCAGATAAGGTACTCAGATAAAGTACTCAGATAAAGTACTCAGATAAAGTACTCAGGTAAAGTAATAAGATAAGGTACTCAGGTAAAGTACTCAGGTAAAGTACTCAGGTAAAGTACTCAGATAAAGTACTCAGATAAAGTACTCAGGTAAAGTAATAAGATAAGGTACTCAGGTAAAGTACTCAGGTAAAGTACTCAGGTAAAGTACTCAGGTAAAGTACTCAGTTCTCCACAGTTATAATAAATGAAGATAAGAACATCCATAAAACCCATATAGACAGTAAACAGTAGATCATTTAACAACCAGGAAACACACTGGAGAACCTGTTAAAGGTATGGACACACTGGGCCTGTTTAACAACAGATGTACACATATGAGGTTGTTAAAGACTCACACTGGGCCTGTTTAACAACAGATGTACACATATGAGGTTGTTAAAGACTCACACTGGGCCGTTTAATAAAGGTAAGGATGAAGCTATTCATCACAGGGATGGACACACTGGGTCCTTTAATGAAACGCTGCTGCTACAAACACACAGTCTTTGTCAAAGGTGTGGACTGAGATATGGACACACAGCCAACACAAGCTGGGAGGTAACGCATCTGTACAAACACAACACCATGATTGGTTCTCAGGTTCGACGCTAACCCCTGCTAACAGAAGGTAACACACACCGGGTGGTGCTGAGGTCATGCTCCATAAAACAGAAAACATGACTCCTCCTTTAAACAAGCTGCAGATGTGAATCCTGGTAAAACAGATGTGATCTATTGATGACACACTGCACATGTA
>CM075192.1:31034693-31057193 GCA_037577475.1 Chaunax sp. Z400
GGTCCAGGCCTGACTGTGGTTCAAGCAGTGGTCCCAGTGATGTAAAAGGGAACAAAAGAACGTGTTTACAGTGGAGTCATGTTAAGTATCTGTGCTATTTCTACTACTGTTGTTGTGGCCATTTAAACTTTATGACACATGAAAATATTAGGTTTGCTATGATGTCAGTTAGTTTCCTGTTAAATATTTACCTCAGTGACTCATTTATTTTGCACAAAGGCAAAATAAATGAAAAGACAAACATGACAATAGGAAATACTCCTGTGAAAAAAAAATCTATAAAGATTTCTTCCCCAAGTCATTATTGATGAAAAATAAATAATAAAGGTTTTTATTCCACTATCTGATGTTCTCAAAACCACTATCTCATATGCGTAACTACGACTAGCTCCATTTCCTGAGTGCATTGCATTGTGGGACTGGTATGCATACTGACATCCCTGCAGGAAAGTCACAAAGGTCCAATAAAAAAAACATCAGAATGATGTTCTTCATATGGGATTTGGACACAACATTGGACCCAACAACCTGAGTGTTTGTCCTGTAAGAAGCTGTGAACATCCTCATAAGTGTAGAACCATTCATGAAGGCTGCAGCGTGGAGGAAGTCAACCTGCGGCTCAGACAGAGCCTGAGACGTCTCACCTGAATCTGTCACTGCTGCAGCACACAAGAAGCCGACGTTGTGCTGAACAACTTCCTCTAATGGAATGTTTAATGTCACTCAGCTGGAAGCTCACTGAAAACTCAGTACAACAGCTTCTTTACCAAAGTGCCCTTTAGCAAGAACCTGAGGATATCTGAGGCTCCTTCCATGCAGGATTAGCTGCTAACCCTCTTAGCTCACCTTCGTCCAAACTGGAGTTTTCTGTGATCTGAGTTTATGAGACTGAAAATGTGTTATTTGTATTATTTATGCTAAGTGAATTACAGAAAAACTACTAACCAGATTTTCATTCTAGCTTGGCAGAAATGTGTCACATAGTCTCTGAACTAACTCAGTAACACAGGAACCAGTAATCTAGGTTGTTGATGTACAAGTTTGACTTACAGAACTAAGACCGGCTGTCAAGTCACCTGTCAGAGCCCAGAAGTTTCACTACACAGCAAAGACTACAGCTGACGGCCAACTAGCACATATTCTGTCTGGGGGAGAGGAGAAAACTACCAAACCAGCAGGAGGAGGAGTCTGTATTCAGCAGACAGAAGGGGAAAGAAGAAGATACACGACTGTGTTTTATACCATTTTCATTTCACTCACTTTGAAACTTCGTCATCATGATTAAAAACCTCCAATGCTGTGATCTGATTGGATGTGAGGTGTAGCCTCCTCCTCAAAGCCAACCAGTTTGTTGGAAACAGAGATATTGTTTTTTGGCATTTTCTTGTCCCTTTTCACCCAACAGGACATTACAAAGAACAAAATGAGGACTGTTGTGTTGTTGTGTTGTTGCCTTACACACAGTATGTATGTAGTATGTACTTCTATCCACTGTGTAGTTTGTGTTCGTCTGGCAGCAGTGAGAACGACAATCATCATATTTACATCTCTATCTCTGAAGACATGGAGATGAAAAATACTTTAGCAAATCTACATAATACATAAATGTTGTTCTTTCAAGAGGCGTGAAATCAAACCCAGGTAATTCAATACCTGAACTAATAACAGGCCTCACAAATCTGTTGTCTCCATTGCGTTTATTAAATCCTTTTTTTCCACTGCTTTTCTCTTTCTCCCTCTCTCCCCTCAGTCATTCATTCCTCCCCCGTGGTTTTTGTTCTAAGTAGGGGAAACGATTGTTTTCTCGGAGCTTTCGTTCTCGGAGCGTTGGTTGCCATTAGCAGCGAGCTAAAATCTGTCACAGGCTGAGAGGCTTTTGTTCAGCGCCTGCTCGCTGCTATTGTTCAACACAGGGACTCCTATCAGCAACCAAAACCCTCTAAAGCTTTACAGCACAGAGGCTTCTCTACGCCATGCTGGAAGAATAGACAACTGAAGATACAACAGAAAACAATCACATGACACAGAGATATGAGACAATATGCATCACTGACTGTTTCCTGGAGCAACAGAAATGTTCCAGAGTCTCACCAGGAAATACATTTTAAAAGCAAAGAAGAAATATTGAAACTTTTCTGCCTAAAAACTATTTTGGTATTTCAGAGTTTTTCTGTATAACAAGGGAAACAGAAGTGACAGGTGACACAAATGAACACATTTTCCTATCATAACTAATCAATCAATTACAAAACCTTTTCTCAAAGATGGCAGCAGGAAAATGACTGATGACAGCTCAAAAAAACCTTTTAGCATCATCTCTAAAGTACATGAAATATGCTGAACATGGCTGGAATCTTTTTTCTTTTCATGACACCAGTCAGTCAGCAGCTGCATACAAACCCAGCAGACACACATAAATGTTCACATTGTTCATACTTTCATTTCTCATTTGGCTGCTCTGAGTTCCACTTTCTTTCTAAATGTGTCTCTGCTGACGGCATCATTCAGTGGTTTCATTGAAGCTCGACTGGTGGTTGATGACGGTGCTGAGACTAAAACATATAATAACCTGTGCTGTAAAACAAAACTAGGAGCTGAAAGAAGCTCCACCTCTGCAGATCTGCTTCATCATTTTTTAAAGGGGTCGGTGTTGACAGCTAAGTCCATACATATCACATGTTATATAAAGATATAACTTTAACATTTGACCACACACTGGACCTGAACCCAGGTCTCATCAGGACCCATCCAATCAGCCCCCTCCTCTGACGGGGCGGGGTCACAGATGTAACCACAGCGACTTTAAACCGAAGGGCCACTGACCAGGCTGCCATATCTGACCGTTGGGATTTGGGTTTTATATCTGTATTACTCTGGTACTACACTTCTTCAATGCTAGATTGCATTTCATTTTCTCAATACTTGTTCAGTGTAATGGAACAAATGTGAATCGTAACCTGACATGTGGAGCCATCATGTAGATGTTTCCTGTAGCATCCTCAATAAAACAGTTCAGTTCTACATCCTAAAGTGTGTGAAAGGTCCCTTTACTGTAAAACAAGAGTAATAAAGCAGCATCAGATGAGGAAAACAGAAAGCCTATAAACACTGTTACCCTGTGATGGAACCACCCCATCAGAATCACAGGTTATCTCACAGATTGTCCCTGTTGGCTTTTATAACCACTGTTAATGCTGAGTGGTTGAGCTGATGTCCTGCTTGGCTTCACAGCTGCTGCTGTCACATTGTCCTCATCGCTGCTTTAGGAGGCAGCAGAAGTGTCCTGTTCACCAGGAGGCTATATGTTCTAATACAAAGGCACATATTAGGACATCATTAATGTATGTGGAGCCCAAAGGTCCCTGGTGGAGGAAAGCAGATGGTGCTTTTCTACTGCAAAACCAGACATAGTGTTACCATGTGTCGGTCATCCATATCCTATTTATAGTTACGTATTATATATATTTTAGATATTTATAGAGACTCTCTTTCAAAACGTGTTTTTTTTTCCCTCTGGAAGTTTTACAGCAGCTACACTCAGTCACCATGAACACTTGGATCTATACTATTATATTTATAATATATCTATATATAATATAGATATTATATACATATAACTATGTATATAACATCTTTATATAATATAGATATTATATACATATAACTATGTACTGCAAGAATCTGGCAATACAAAACAAAATTAAAGCTGCAAGCAGCGTTGACGGGCCCTCGCACCCTGGCGCCCGTCGGGACGTGCGCCAACTTCGGCCTCACTACTGCACACCTGGATAAATGCCAGACTCTGTATCTGCATGCATTATGGACAATGATGGAGGGATTGTGATTAAGCTTATTTTGTCCACTATGTGGCGCTAAACACCACCTCATAATTTTTACTCATCTTTGATTATCTCATGTGAAGACCACACCATGAAAATGTAATCAAAATCAAACAAAAATTGTCACATGAGACATTTTTGCATTTGCCAGCAGGTGGTGCTATCACTGTTACTCAATATTGTTGTGTAGATGTCTTCAGGGTGGGACTTTAAACTAGTCTACCAAATTTCATACATGTAGGTTAAACACAGACTCGGGGATGCTTATTTGAAGTTTTCCAGGGGGCGCTGTGGAGCCATTTTGCCACAACTGATCCTGTAAACCATGTAAGATCAAAAGAACTACCACCTTTGAGGAATGTGTCAATTTTAGTGAGAATCTGAGCTTCCCTGGCCTCTCAACACCAACTTCCTGTTTGATGGCGAAGATCAAACGTTGCGACACCACCATGTGACCCAAACTCACAATATTTACAACAATGCTTCATCAAGGCTTTATGGCTTTACTGACTAAGTTTGAGGTGATTGTGATGAACGGCCTGATAGCAGCCAAATTCTGAAGTATATGACTCCCTGTTGCCAGTAGGTGGCGCTGTGCCTATTATCAAATTTATCTATATAGATGTGTTCAGGGCGGGACTCTTATCAAACGTGAAGTTTGGGGCAGATTGGACCATTGACAGCAGAGTTATAATAACTTCCTGCTTCACGGCGAAACATCAACATTCGCCGCACAGCCACGCCTACAACTTTGCACGAAAACGCACAAGCTTCAGAATCCTGCATTACCAACTTGTTATTACTGTTCTCACTGAATTTGAAGCCAATATGCACAACGGCCTAGTAGTAATGTATCAAAACGTAAAATGTAATTTCCTGTTGCCACTAGGTGGCGCTATGACTATAGCTAAATTTGGTCATGTGGATGTCTTTAGGGCGAGACTCTTAACCGGTTGATTGGACCTTAGACAATGAAGTTATGACAATTTTCAGTTTCATGGCGAGACATCAAAATTTGAAAAATATTTGACGGCTGGCCACGCCCACACTGTTGAACGAAAATTCAGGATTTGAACAACTTTTCATCTTCATGGGGTTTAGGTGGGACTGACCAAGTTTGAAGTCGATCAGGCAAAATCTCTAGGAGGAGTTCATTCAAATATAAAGTGTGTGATTTTTCAAAAATGGCAAAAAATGGCCACAGAAATCAAAATGACCAACTTCCTGTTTGTTTGAAGGCATAGGTTAAACTGGAGGCAGGGGCTTCACTTTGCGAGCGAGCCATTTTGCCACGCCCATTTCCAATCACCATATCACACGTAAATTTCACACCCGACTAATTTTTCCACCAACTTTCATGAGTTTTTGAGTATGGGCAAGGCGATTCATTTCAGAAAAAAAAAAATCTGTAATGTAATGTATGTTAATATGTTCAACTCCCTTTTCAGAGAGAATACGAAACACACACACAGGACTCAGACGCTACACAACCAACCAATCAGAGACAGCAGCTGGTACCCGACTCACAAGATCAACATGCCTGTCACACCTTCTTTGTGTACTCTGTCGGTATGACTCCACAAACACAAACACAAACACACAGCTGTCAGTCTATTGGTGTGTTTGAAGACAGTGTGTGTGGAAGTATTGGTGTGTTTGTGTGTTTTCAGACAGGAACAAAACCAGTAAATTCACCACAAACATACCAGCTGTGGGAGAGTCAGTATATGTTTAAAAGAGAGACACACACGGTGAGTGTGTGTGTATCTGTGTGTGTGTGTGTGTGTGTATCTGTGGGTGCGTGTGTGTGTGTGTATCTGTGGGTGTCTGTGTGTGTGTATCTGTGTGTGTGTGTCTGTGTGTGTGTATGTGTGTGTGTGTATCTGTGTCTGTGTGTGTGCGTGTGTGTGGGTGTGTGCGTGTGTGTGGGTGTGTGCGTGTGTGTGGGTGTGTGCGTGTGTGTGGGTGTGTGCGTGCGTGTGGGTGTGTGGGTGTGTGCGTGTGTGTGGGTGTGTGTGGGTGTGTGCGTGCGTGTGGGTGTGTGCGTGCGTGTGGGTGTGTGCGTGTGTGTGGGTGTGTGTGGGTGTGTGCGTGCGTGTGGGTGTTGGTCTTGTTGAAGATCCATTTCTAATTCTGACAGATTCAATATTTATCAAATAGAGACGCAGGTGTCTGACTGCTGGATCTGACATTACAACTGAGGGATGAGAGAGAGGGGGGGAAGGGAGAGAGAGAGGGAGGGAGAGACAGACAGACAGAGAGAGAGAGAGAGAGAGAGACAGACAGACAGACAGAGAGACAGACAGAGAGAGAGAGAGAGACAGATGGACAGAGACAGACAGACAGACAGACAGACAGAGAGAGAGAGAGAGAGAGAGAGAGAGACAGACAGACAGACAGAGAGAGAGAGAGAGAGAGAGAGAGAGACAGACAGACAGAGAGAGAGAGACAGACAGACAGAGAGAGAGAGAGAGAGAGAGAGAGACAGACAGACAGAGAGAGAGAGAGAGAGAGAGAGAGAGACAGACAGACAGAGAGAGAGACAGACTGTTTCCCAGTCTTGAATTTTAACAGCAGCTGAGCCACAGACAGAATCCTGTCTCTTCATCACAAGTCTGTTCAAACCTCTGAATCAACATCACACATAAATAGGATTTCCTCCCGTTTATCGGCCAATCAGGATCCATCGTTATTTTTAAATAAAAACAAGCCTGAAATAACACCAGTCATGTTCTGGACTTGAAGGAAACGACACCAACTCACCGAATTCAGAGGGCTTCAGTATTTCTTTATAATGTGCAGCCAATCAGGACCAGGTCCAGGTGTAATGTGATGGATCTGGATCTGGTCTGAAAAAGAGGAGGAAAATGATGAGGACAGAAACTGATGCATCCATCTGTGACCAAGACATAAGAAGACTTTGGTGCATTTAGGGAAGATGCTTTAAAAAAAACCCAAAGTATTAGGGAAAAAGAATTCCTGGATCAGCCCACGTATGCAGATCTGTACCACAACCTAAAGACTTCTTCCTGGCCCATGCCCCACCCCTCCACCACGTTTATGTTTAGAAGCTTTAACATAAACAAACAAACCATCTAACAAACAAACAAACAGAGAGGGGTAAATAACATCACCTCTTTGGTGCATGTAAGAAAGCAGCCGACAAATATCTGTTGAGAGAGGATTAGACCTGAGAACCAGAATCTGTGGATGTGACGGTTTGATCAATCCCAGACGGGACGGAGAACAAAAGGTTTAATTTTCAACTGATTGCTCTGTTCAGCTCAGTGCACATCTCTATTTCTCTAAGGGTTGTTTTATAGAGCCGTCCTTTACTTCCACAAATAAAAATATGATTTGACAATCCATCATGTCATTTACTGTTAAATTATAATTCTTAAAAGCACCCAGTGTGGTACTTTTTGTGGTACTTTTTGTTTTTATTATAGTATAGTATCGGCCTTTCCTGTGAAAGTGACTTGGTATGAGTTTAGAACTCACTGAAAAAGGTTTAATGTTATAATAACTAAGAACATTAAAGTTTTCACTCATTGGTCACAGAATTCTAACATGGTTGTTAAAAAGTAGAGCCTCTTAAGGACACAGTAAAATCTCACAGTAGGATCCAAACCTACATCATGATCTACATTTCTAGAGTTCATGTCCACTCATGTTGTTTGTAGGAAAATTATGACTCAAGATTAGGAGATTGTGACTCAATCCCACATCTTTGAATTGTGTAGAACTGAACAGAATTGAACGTGTTTGGATGAACAGCTGTCAAACTCAAGGTCTGCAGGTTGAACCGGGCGGTGCCTCGTTTTGTCTGCAGTATAATCCATATTAATGACACTGTCCATAAACTACATGTCCCAGAATATCGACTAGCTTCTAGATGTCAGCATCCATAAATAGCATCTCATATCGTTATTTCTAGCCGTGGCACTACAGCAGACAGGTTGCAGCCAATAATGCTGTTAGTAGCAGCCAAAAGATGTCCAAAAGAAGGAAAGTTTATCCAGTGGGAAGCGACGGAATTAGTGATGGGAGAGAAAATACATGTTAGTGATTCATGGAGACAAGCTGGTGGTCTTCTTAGTACCACTGGCAGAGAAACACAGACACAGAGCCAAGCATGCTAACTGTAGCCAACGAGGAAAGCAACACAAAGTCACACATGAAAACAGGAAGTGTTCAACAAAACGACGCAGCAGAGAAAGACATTGTTATGGGACTCAAGAAGTCACATGACCATCTTTTTCATGTATGAAGTTAAGTTATTACATAACTTGAATTCATTTTATAGTTTGAGTTAAACAACAGTTTAATTTATGGATCCAGCATCTCTCGTCTTGACACACAAGAGATGCTGGATTACTCATATCGATGATGACACACGGCTCTGCTTTACGTGAGCATGTCGTGGTATGTGAGCTCCAGAGGAAGCCCTTTGTACTGCAGAGGCCAACATGTGTGGCTAATGAGACTGTGGTTCACAGCCGGGCAGCACGGCCTTGTGGGAAAGATGCTGCTGGTGCTCTGGTCTTATTAAGATGAGGGGAGAAAAGTGGACAGGAGAGTCAGTCTGGTTTGGTGGACTGTCCAATCAGTCTCTGCCTGCAGTCTGCTGACATTCTCTTCCACCCAGCAGGAAATGGGCTTTGGAAGGAGTTTCGTCTGGAGGTTTAACTCTGGGTGGTGTGAACCAGTCAGTGATGCATGGTGAGTTCAGGGTCGGTCTCTCCGAAGCTGAAATGTTGAAACTACATGATAGATGTAGCTGCTGACCCGTTCATGGCTGCCATGAGACTGTTTGGTCCTGTTGTCGCCGTCTTTATGGCATATGGCATTTATGTTCTTCCCATGTTTGTTAGAGGATGTTCTGAGCGACACGTCGGGACAGTTTCCATCTGTTCATGGTGACAAAATGTCTGTCTAAGTCTAAACCTGGACCTGGTTTGAGGAAACGTGTCAGAATGTATTCTAATGAGTGGGTTGGTGTTTTAAATGATTGTATATTCATATTCAGTTTGTTTTTTCCTGGACTCTTTGTGGTGACGGTTCAGAGTCACCATCGTTTAGTCAACAGGTCTTTCAGCTGCAAAGCATTCTGGTAAGTGTGTGATTTTGTGAGGCACTTTGAAAACTAATTCTGAGGAGGATTTCATGTTGGATGATGTGTTTAATTTAACGTGATTCATTCCGTTTTCGGCATGTTTGCCTTCATCATCGGGCTGATGTGTCTCTGCTCCTCCCTCTCAGAACGATACCAGTGGAGGCCCGACTCTCATTTCATCTCAGCGGAGCCATGAGACCTCCTCCTCCTCCTCCTCCTCATTTAGAGCAAGTTTAATTCCAAATGGGTCTCTGTTTGGGGGGTTTATCTGTAAGCTTTCCTTTTTTTTTTTTTTTTTTTACAGTATTATGGTATACTCTCCTTCCCTTTACTCTATTCCTCTCCTTTTTCTTCTGGTCTGTCCATCCATGTCCTACAACCCTCATCATCCTCCAGAGGATGGACGGAGGAAATAAAGAGGAGGACGAGGAGGAAGAGGAGCAGTGCAGATGTTTAAATGAAGTAACTGAGTGACACTGATGCTCTGATTCCATTTAGGTCTGTGGGACATATGCATAATTATTTCTCTTTCCAATCTGAGCTTTGACACCTGTTGCAACTAAAAATACACATTTATATCTAAAAAATATTTTACATGGAGCAAAAAGAAATGATTAACTTATTAATAATGAATTCATAGTAAAGTTGACAAAGTCAGACTATGTCTATGTTTACCTGCTAAGCCACAGTCCTCAAATTAGTTCAGGCTCTCAATGTTACAGAGAGTGGAAGTAAATCCTGCAACTAAATGTAATGGGTTCCTTCCTGCTCTGTGCACCATCCTTCCACCATGTTTCATGGAAATACAGATGTTGCATAATCCTGATGGATAGATCCAGTCACCAGCTGGTTTCTAACGGGGTTAAAGATACAGAGCATGAAGAACCTTAATTAAACTCGCTCTAACAATCCTGTTTTTCAATTTACATACATGTGATGTAAAAATCTCAAAGCAGCTTAAACTGATGGGCCGTGTCTTGTGATTTGAGGGTTCAGTCAGGGATAACCATCAACCAGAGGAGAACCTTTGGAAGGTGAGTTCACAGCGATGAGCTTGAAGACAGAAACATGAATTATTCAGCAGATTATTCTAGAGTGTTGCTGCTGCAGAGAACGAGGAGGGAATACAACATGGCTGATAATAAATAACACTTACACATGAAAGAAGTGAAAAACACTGATTGTGTATCACAATATTAACGAGTAATTCCAATCCTCATTAACTTCATGGAAAGTGCATCCAACAAACTAATAAAACCAGGAAAAGCAGTCTGGACTTTACTTACAGATAAGATCATTTCAGGGATTTATAAATAAATCATTATTATAGACTTTGTTTTATAAATGAAGCTCCTGATTTACACATGGATGGAAAGAAGAGCTTCAAAAGGAACAAGAGAACCTTATAAATAAAGAAATGACAACTCACTGATTCTGATAATAATCAGCCTTGGTTAATCCTCCTCATCTGATTGGTGCAGGGAGCCACACAGTGAGACATATTTATTTATTTCTATGTTGGACTATCAACCCATTTTCAACTTTAAGGGTCACCACAAAAAGATAATCACCAAATAAATGTTGATTAGTTTTAATCAACATTTATTTGTTTTGCTGAAACACATGGATGTAAACCTGAATCATTGGACCAGGTCTGCTGGTTAGTTTCAGGTAGGAGTCAATTAAAATAAATAAATAAAATGAACTTTTATATAACATGTCTGTTATGGATGAAATGGTTGGGGTGTTGGAGGTAGAGGTGGATGAACTGATGTAGCTGTGGAGAGGAAGAGTGGAGGAGGTGGAGGAGTAATGATGGATGGATTTAGAAGTGAATGGGTGGAGGGTTTAACTTGTTCACCTCCATCCCGGCAGTCTGGAGGCTGGCAGATGGTCAGAGCTGAGTCTCCCACACCTCTCTCTCTGTCTCCCTCCCTCACCTCCTCCCTTCAGCTCCATCTCAGGGGGCTACCAGTTCAGCCCCACCATAACGATTATCTCCAAGGTGGGTACAGACCCCCACCAGTCAGACCCCCACCAGTCAGACCCCCACCAGAGTCAGTCTACAGACCCCCACCAGAGTCAGTCTACAGACCCCCACCAGATGGATGGATGGATTGATGGATTGATATATTGATAGATGGATTGATTGATTTTCGTTCTGGCTGCTGATCCCAGATCTGAGAAGGGCTCATGTTATATTCATCATGTTACATTCATTTGAAGCAATGACTTTGCTGCTGAGCAAAGCAGAAATTCATTTTGCCCATATTAAATGGACTCAGTTATCCTGAGGCTTTCCTTAGCCTTTAACAGTAATACTAATAAAAAACCTATGTAAGTGGAAACAGAGTAAAACATGGGTTATTTCATGTTTTAGCTCAAATTAAAGGATTAAAAGGCGGCAGGTTTCATTAGTGTCAGGCAGATAAACCTTATGCCCAGAAGTTCCTTAAAATTAACTTAAAAATATAATCAGGAAAAGTTCTGTTTCCTAGTGAAAACGGTCATTTCTTTTATAAATTGTCATGAAATGAAAAGTTAAATGTGTTTCTTTTACTCCATGGACTTACTTTACTCCTTCTCTCTTTACATGCTAACATTAACATTAACATTAACATTAACACGACCATCATCGTTCTGTTCTGGTGCCTCCATAAGGTACGTAAACACAAAGGGCCCTTTTCAAACCAGACAAAATACATCAAATGACGAGGAGGACTCTCTGAATACTATGTAACCTTTACCTTGTTAACATCTGTCTGCATCATTACATGTCATATTTGAGCGGTTTATGTTTTCATGATGAACATGGCCTGCTTCAGTTTAGGCTCGCTGTGTCTAAACCCACTTCCATTCCAGGGTAATTGGTTTGAGATGTCACCTAATGAACCCGTATGTTTGTGTGAGTCCTTGTTAGTAGTGACACCTGTGGCCATTAAGTGAACTGCAGTCAGCATCTTATAAGACAAGACAAGACAAGACAAGACAAGACAAGATAAGATAAGATAAGATAAGATAAGATAAGATAAGATAAGATAAGATAAGATAAGATAAGATAAGATAAGATAAGATAAGACAACACAAGAAAAATAAGATCAGATCAGATAAGACAAGAAAAATAAGATAAGATAAGAAAGTTAAAATAAGAAGAAAAGATAAGAAAAGACGTATCTTTACTTATGTATTAATGTCACAGTCTGTCACAGCAGAATCACCTGATTATTGATGATGTAATGATGGTCAGGTTTTAATTCAACTGCAAAGTAATAGAAAACTACATGGAGCTGCTGAAGGCCACAAACACCGAGAGGCTCGTCTGATGATTCTATAATGATGTTTACCAACAATCATACAGCTAAAAATAGATTTGTGAATATAAATCCGTCTCCTTTGATGTCAGGGAAAAGAGATTCAAACCAAAAACTCAATGATTGACTAAATGGCCTTGATACTAACGATCAGGAGGGCGAATGAAAGGAGAACGACTATTTAATGAGGTCATTCTCAGCTGATATTAAACAGCAACAAATCTTCATCATCCAGTTTCATATGATGATTGCAATGAGGCAAACTAGCTGTGATGGAGGAGTCAGTGATGGAGGAGTCAGTGATGGAGGCGTCAGTGATGGAGGAGTCAGTGATGGAGGAGTCAGTGATGGAGGAGTCAGTGATGGAGGCGCCAGTGATGGAGGCGCCAGTGATGGAGGAGTCAGTGATGGAGGAGTCAGTGATGGAGGCGTCAGTGATGGAGGAGTCAGTGATGGAGGAGTCAGTGATGGAGGCGTCAGTGATGGAGGAGTCAGTGATGGAGGAGTCAGTGATGGAGGCGTCAGTGATAGAGGAGTCAGTGATAGAGGAGTCAGTGATAGAGGAGTCAGTGATAGAGGAGTCAGTGATGGAGGAGTCAGTGATGGAGGAGTCAGTGATGGAGGAGTCAGTGATGGAGGCGTCAGTGATGGAGGAGTCAGTGATGGAGGAGTCAGTGATGGAGGAGTCAGTGATGGAGGAGTCAGTGATGGAGGCGTCAGTGATAGAGGAGTCAGTGATAGAGGAGTCAGTGATAGAGGAGTCAGTGATGGAGGCGTCAGTGATGGAGCGAACCTCTCCTCCGTTTATAGGCTGAATATCAACAGTTTCTATCTTCCACTTGTTCCTCTTTCATGTCTTTTTATCTCTTTTTCACATTTCCTTCGCTCTGTCTTAACATTTTTCCTTCATGCCTCTGTTTTCATTACCTTTACAGATTTGTCATGAAGCTGTTTTAATTCCCTCTCCTGAAGAGTATAAGACAGAAATAACTGCTTGATTTATGTTATCCTATAGGCTGAATTAAACTGCCAGTATCTCAGATTTTAAATTTAAATCTCAGCTAATTTAAAAAAACTATAAAATAAACAATGAGTCAACCACTGCAGAGTTAAAGCATTTAAAAATCAGTCTTCAGTCAGATGACATCATGTTGTCCATCACAGCTCGTCTCATCTGCTACATGTTATCAGATCCTCTCAGAACCTCTGTGAAGAACATGATGAAGTTTCGTCTGAGCTGCTCTTCAGCATCTGGTGTCTGACTCTGTTACAATTCAAGATATTGTGGTTTATTGCAATACTGTAGACAACTGTTACCTTCCAGTGAAACACGTGGTGATGTGTCCATAAAAGGCTCTATGAAATCATGATACCTGCACCTCCAGTGGACAAATGAACTGAACTCTGTTCCCTGTGTGCTTTTTCAGCACACAGGGAACAGAGTTCAGTTGCATCCAATCATTTGGATATTAACCCGTATTTGTGACTGTTTCACCATAAATGCATCGTGACTTTCTGCTTAGGCCAACCTCTACCAGCTGCTGCTCCTCTTATTCCTCCACATTACCCCTCAGAGTAGGAGTATAATTCAGAAATAATACATCAGTGTTGAGTCTGTGCAACAATGTAAATGCTGATACCATAATAGTTCGGTCCACACTAGACAAAGAGCAAACAGCAGATAGGTATGGTCTGCCTGAAGGATGAGACAACAGTGCAGATAAAGAGAGGAGAATAAAGCCACGGATGATTAGTCGAAGCCACAGCCCTGAACTGAGGACACACATGAACAGAGCATGACAAGGACACACAACAAATGACAACGATGCCCACACATAAATCTGCTTTCTATTATCCCATTCTTTTATGACAGAGTGGAAAGAGAGCAAACACTAAATCTCAGGTCATCGCTGTCAGTGTGTTCATTTCTATAAACGCTCCATGGAAATCCATCAGCGACCAACAGCGGCTCTACAGGACGGATGAGAGAGGCAGAGGATCGGAGGTAAGAGGAGGATGATGAATGGCAGAAGAAGCTTTGCTCTGAAATATGTGGCTCTAAATCAAACAGACAGAAGAGGAATCACTTAGAGAAAGAAGAGAGAGTCAAAGAGGGAGGAGATAAAACGCTGTTATTCCATATGTGAAGTTAAACCGAGCTCTCATTACTCAGAAATAACACCTGATATGATCCCATCTCCCCTTCACATTTTTAACCACATCACGTTACAGTGTGATCAGCAGCCTCTTAGCCAGAGAAGCCAATATTGACTGTGGTAAATATTCAAATGAAATAATGTTAAGGTTCATTCAGCTCTTCAGGGAGCTGTTAGCCTTCAGCTAATGGACCGTAGCACACAGGACAGCTGTGGTAGCTGGCGGTTAGCCTGTCATGGAGAATCCTTCTGGAAGTCTCTTTGGTTGAACTCCAGCCTATATATATATGTATAATGTGAAATACTTGCTTTGGATTGGTTGCAGCTGGTCCTTAAAGCTGCAGATCATGTGACGTCTCTAGCTTAGCATCATTGCTACGAGAGCATTTCTACTCTTCTAATTTTTTTTAATTAACTCAACTGTAAAAAGATATAAAGATCAAACAATATCAGAATCATTGAATTATCAGCTCTGTTTGGAATTATGAACCGTATAAAATGGTTTTAGCTCAAATTAAATTAAATTCTTACAACGTAGAGAAACCCTGAGAATCCTGATGATTCTGGTCCAGTAATACACAAAGAGGCCAGAGGCCTGGTCTGATGGGTCACACACTGTCATGAGACATCATCACTGTCAGAGGAGATGACATCATCACTGTCAGAGGAGATGACATCATCCATAATGAGAATACTGCTGTTCTCCTCTTATACACAGAAGCAAACATGGTTCATTAGCTGTTAAACAATCAGCTGTTCTCAGAGCAGTTTGAAGGATTATTCTTCTTTAAAGCAGGAAAATAAACTTTACTTCTCATTAAGAGACTGTTGAACAAACAAACACCCACGTTAACATTTTTACAGCTAATTGATCTATAAAAGCACTGATGGTAATTTTAAAAATATGATAATCATCTGTTTTTGCTAGATGAGTGCAAATAAATTCATTGTTTGACTTTAGACAGCTTGTTAACCAGAAGTTCATGATTTAAGCCAGAAATTTATCTCTCTCACCCCAAACGGTCAAAGCAGAGGCTCCGCCCACTTTGAGTCTAGGATCTGCTTGACGTTTCTGCCTTTTTAAAAAAGGCAGTTTTTCGTCGCCACTGTCGCCAAGTGCTTGCTCATGGTGGATTGTTGGGTCTCTCCATAATGAAGAGTCGGTCTAGACCTGCTCTTTTTGTAAAGTGCCTTGATATAACTTTTGTTGTGATTTGGCGCTATATAAATAAATTGAATTGAAATTGAATTGAATTGAATTTGATCAGAAGTTTCTTTATTATCTATTAGAAAACTAACAGAAGAGATTTAAGCTTCAGATCAATGATTTTGATCCAAAGCGTAACAGAAGTACACAGAAGTACACGCTGTGTATGTAGAACACATTTCTATGAGGATGAGTTCATAGACTTCATAGTGAGTTCTGTTGTAAAATAAAGTTAAAAAGTAAAACATGTTAAAAAGATACTGATGATTGTGTACACATACTGTGTATGTGTACATGTAAGTGTATGCATACGTGTGTGTACATGTATGTGTACATGTATATGTATGTGTATATGTATGTGTACGTGTATGTGTACATGTATGTGTATGTGTACATGTATGTGTACATGTATGTGTACATGTACGTGTATGTGTACGTGTACATGTATGTGTACATGTACATGTACATGTATGTGTACGTGTACGTGTACATGTACGTGTACATGTACATGTATGTGTACATGTACGTGTATGTGTATATGTATGCAGTACTGGATGTGGTGATCACTATATAAGGTCACATCCTCCTGAGTCACTGATCAATGATGGAGATCAATTGATTTGAAAATGAATACTGGATCTGCTGCTTTATCAATCACATAGTCTTGTTCATGACTGCATTAGGAGCCTCGGGGGTGGGGTGGGGTGGTAGTAGATTAGCAGTGAATTGCTTTAGTATTGATCCTGATCAATACTACAAGAGGTTGAGTGGATAACCAGTCAAAGTAATAGATTGATAATTGACCCTTCTGGGAAAAGCTTTGCAGAAGATCATCGATTATTTCACTCAGATCTGAAGTAGATGACATCATCAGCACAGTCTCATGATCTGCCAATGAAAATCCTCATATTAACTGCATGTAGAAGTATGATATGATTATCATCCAGGAGTCTCATGATTGTTCTATAGATAAATAATATAATAAAATAATTATAATGCTTTTTGCTATTAGTGAAGTTGAGTTTATATTATAAGAATGTTTTTAAGGTCTCTCTTTGTTTTTTCTTTATTAAAAAAGAAACCCTAAAAACCTCCACCTGCTCAGAGGAGTTGGTTCGTTGTTAGGTCAGGTTGCCATAGTGTCATCAGGAGGATGTTCACAAACAAATCTACTGGCAGCAGAGCAACACATTTTAGAAATCATAATATTATACAAATAAGAAGAAGTTAGCTAAAAGCTAACAGCTGGAAACAATAATATAATATCTCTGAAAGTGTAATTGAAGGCAGCATCTCATGAGAGATGTAGAAACACTCCTCCATCGTCTCCACGCTGAGCTGGTGAGGATGAGGAGTTGATTCAGCCTCAGACTCATCTCTCCTCTCCTGAGAGCCTCGGCAGCAGACACTCCACTAATACATTCTATAAATTCTATACTCTTTTATGTTGTTGCTTTGTCTTAACTTGTGCTGCTTAATAAAGGTTCTCTGTCTACTAGAAGAGTTTCCGTCTCCGTTGATACACTGCCTCCTACACAGGAGTCTATCTCTGAACCAGCATCTTCAATGAGTGATGTCATTTTCCAGACAACTGATTGGTCAGTATGCAGTGCTTTTGATCTCTTATCTTGAAAATAACCTCCTCCTGAGCAGGTTAGTTGTGCAGCATCAGTTACCATAGTAACATACCAGCGTTCCAACACAGAGAACCCAAAGCTAACCCTAAGTTACTTCACTGACCACTAATCTTGCATCATAGTACAAACCTGTGAACATCATAGACTTTCATCCTTTGCTTGATTAAAACAGGAAATGATCTCTGTGTGGGTCAAAACCAGCGGAGCAGAAAGGTTATCAACAACATGAACGTCTGACATTTGTCTGACATTTCATCCAGAGCAACTTTCGACAACACTGTGTCTCACTGCAACAGAGAAATAATGAGAAGGACGTCGTCTGAAACAGGAGAGACAGGAGTGTGTTTTCATGATAAGTATTAGAGCTGGATGATAAGGCAGAGAGGAAATGATGAGAGACTCTGAGATCATGAGAGCAGAGTCAGGGCAGTTTATCAGACTGATGAAGGAGTTTTATTTCTTGTCAGTCAGTCAGGTGATGGATCTTTGTCCATGATTACAGATTCAGAATGAAGTGACTGTTTTACACTTCCTGTTATTATATCTTAATGTTTTCTCTCATTCATATACAGTAATGCTGCTAGATGTCCATATTGAACATTAGATACTGTTACTGTCAGAATAAAAGAACACAAAGTTCTCTTTAATTTGATGAATGAATTGATTATTTGGCCACAGATGGAACAAACACATCCCTGACATTTGTTACAAATAAGCACCTATTCAAACATCCAGCAGAGGCTCCATGAAGGACGTTCAGACCAACCTTGAATGTCACGCATGAAGAAACTATGAAAAGTTCTAGTTGACATTGGAGTTTGGTTCTTTGTACTGTTAGAAAATTAAATTATCAGTCTGACAACCTCAAGTGCATTCAGTTCTAAATGACAAAGTCCGTAATATAAAAGCTGCAGTTCAACACTTAATAATGAACCATGGCTGCAGAGCTGACTAATGCTGCTGAGCATTAACACATGAACACATCACCAAAACGTGTTCAGCTGTATGTCTGTCTTAAAGGCCATTTTTATTTTTATTCATCTGTTTCTCAGCATCTCCACTGGTTGATTTAATCAATTTAACTCATTCTCATCACAATGGAAACAAACTGCAGAGAAGCATCGACTAAAGTCTAGAACACAGGGAGCCACGTTTACACTGGAGGCAGAGGGGGTGCAGTTTGGTAAAAAACAGGCAGGTTAAAAACACTCATCAGAAATCTGGCAAAATCACATGGGAGGGAAAACTATGAAGGAACAGGCGGAACTAATCAAAAAGGTGGAGAAAAGACAAAGACAGGAAACACAAAGCAAACCGAGGAGAATGAACTACAAAATAAAACAGCATACAAATAAAGGCCACAACATTTCTCCACAGAAACATGATGCATTCTTTCCCAGATGGCCTCAAACTGATGGCATCAAATTCAGGACACATAGGAAGAGATTATTGAGAAGGATGTTGCTCAGCGCTGATGGAGCACATGGCAGGAAAAACAAATCCTCCCTGTGAGGAGAAGTTCTGGGAATAATTCATATTTAGACAACACAGTCCAGTTATAATGTCAGCAGACCTACATGGTTTGATGACATTGTGAGGTGAGCATTAGAGGTTTGAATGTTTTCTTTTTCATAAAAATAAGTCATAGATAAACAACTTTATTCCTTATTCTGCTATATCATTAGTTTAATTGGTTTCCTGACTGCTGGATTCTAAATCCTCAGATGAGGACAGTATTTCTGCTTTAAAAATAGAAGGAGGTTTCATGTCCTCAACAGACTCTCCAAGCTCTCCTCCACACAGAGAGGAGGTGTGGATGTAGCGGGTGGAGGAATGAGAGACCGGACTCCTCTCTGCTGCTGAGAGGTGAAAACATGGAGGCTTGTTAGGAAACCAGTGTGTGAGAGAAGGCTGGCCTCCGGGCATGAAGACAGGAAAACAGACTTATTGTTTTCATGTGTGATAGTCAGCTGTGTCCTGTTGTCCTCCTCCAATACCATCGATCCGTGTCCTCTCTCATCCTCTCATCCTCTCTGGCTCTCAGGGGAATGTTCTCTTCTTTAATCCACCTGCCCTTCCTTTCCTCTCATCTCTTCTGTCCTTCCTGTCCTCTAGTCTCTTCCGTCCTTCCTTTCCTCTGGTCTCTTCTGTCCTTCCTGTCCTCTAGTCTCTTCCGTCCTTCCTTTCCTCTGGTCTCTTCTGTCCTTCCTGTCCTATGGTCTCTTCTGTCCTTCCTTTCCTCTGGTCTCTTCTGTCCTTCCTGTCCTATGGTCTCTTCTGTCCTTCCTGTCCTCTAGTCTCTTCTGTCCTTCCTTTCCTCTGGTCTCTTCTGTCCTTCCTGTCCTATGGTCTCTTCTGTCCTTCCTTTCCTCTGGTCTCTTCTGTCCTTCCTGTCCTATGGTCTCTTCTGTCCTTTCTTTCCTCTCGTCTCTTCTGTCCTTCCTGTCCTCTAGTCTCTTCTGTCCTTCCTTTCCTCTGGTCTCTTCTGTCCTTCCTGTCCTATGGTCTCTTCTGTCCTTCCTTTCCTCTCATCTCTTCTGTTATCTGGTCTCTTCTGTCCTTCCTTTCCTCTGGTCTCTTCTGTCCTTCCTGTCCTATGGTCTCTTCTGTCCTTCCTGTCCTATGGTCTCTTCTGTCCTTCCTTTCCTCTGGTCTCTTCTGTCCTTCCTTTCCTCTGGTCTCTTCTGTCCTTCCTTTCCTCTGGTCTCTTCTGTCCTTCCTTTCCTCTCATCTCTTCTGTCATCTGATCTGGTCTCTTCTGTCCTTCCTCCTCTCCGACTCTTCATCCCTCCTCTCTCTTATCATTTCTTTCCCTTACTCCTCATCACACCTTGCTTTCAGTTAGCAAAGAGTCCTGACAGCCTAATCAGTCTGAACTGATGAAGACCATAAATGTAAAACAGCATCATTTCACAGGGTACCCTAACCCATCCTTCAGGAACAGGATGTAGACCATCAGGAACCAGAGTTTTATGCCTTACAAGCTGTTTGGAATCATTTTAGGTTTAGGTTGTTTGGTTCTGTTTTAAAACTAGTCCCCATCTTCTTCAGTCATTTAGGACCATGATTCAAAGCTGTTCTACTGTGAAACTCCAGAAATGTTTTTGTCTTCTCCTGACTTTTCATCAGCTTTATTACATAATGAGTGAACTTTCTTTTTTTGGTGAACTGTTCCTTTAAGATGTGAGCTTCACAAACCTTGTCACAGGTCTAACTTTAACATATTAGACTTCACCTCCATGCCTCGCCTGGATGACACACTGTTTCTCATCCTGGTGCGTTTTGAAGCTGTTATCAACAAACTCCTCATCCCCTGAATCTCTGAACTTCCCAGCATGGTAAAGATACTGAAGGCAGCATGGCATCACTTCTTTGCAATTCTCTTTCCCACTGGAGCCCAGATGGAGAAAGAGC
Source organism: Chaunax sp. Z400 (assembly GCA_037577475.1). Lineage (NCBI taxonomy): Eukaryota > Metazoa > Chordata > Actinopteri > Lophiiformes > Chaunacidae > Chaunax > Chaunax sp. Z400. The sequence continues at coordinate 31,055,374 of CM075192.1, forward strand.
CCAAATCAAATAGGTCCAATCTCTGGGCGAGGAGAGGGAATCTGGCAGTGTGAGATTAGATGGAGCTGTGTCAATAATACAGAAGTCACCAGGAACACAAATCTGTTCACCGACTGCAGGTGATAAGAGAGGTCAGTGAAATATTACAGAGGTCAGAATGATCTTTAATAAAACATCTCATGAAATTAAATCATGTTAAAAAGACTGAAACACACAGAGAAGAAGAAGATAAAGATACCAAACATCAGCAGGGTGATAGTATATTCAAACATTCACACAGAAAGGGTCCGATGATGATACAGAGAGGAGAACAAATGAAAAGCAACAAATAGAAATGGTAAAAAAGATGGGGGGTAGAAAGAAAAGGAAGGACAGAGAAACAGAAGAGAATGAAAACATTCATTTACTTCTGTATTCATGTGGTAGATAGTAGAAACCGAGGGGAAAATAGAAAACAACATGGTGAGAGGAAGAGGTGTGGGGGGGGGGATTAATAGGAGGAGATAAGGAAGGATGGAGGGGGAGGGTGGGGGGCAGATAGCAGGCGGGGTTCAGCCAGGGAAAAAGAGTGATAATGACAAACAGAAGGATGGAGAAGAAAAAGTTCATTCTGTCTCATCCAGATATCGATGCTGCAACATGTTGTCGTCTGTCTTTACCTACAGCTTGAAGGTTTGACTCATATACAACCTTTCTACACTTTGTGCCACAACAATCTCAGAATAATAATAATAATAATATCTTTAATAGCTTTATTAGCTTTTGGTTACTTTCAGACATGAATGTATCTGAACATGGATCCACTATTATTTTCATAAAATCATAATAACAGGAGTTATCTGGTCTCAAACAGCTTCTGTAAGGAAAAGCACCCAAAGAAAAACTAGACGATTGTAGAAATGGTGTAAAATCACTCAGCATTCAAAGCTGAACTATGTGATGCTTCAGTACGGTCAGCAGTCAGAATCACCCAGACAATAAAACCTCTTACTGGGGTTTAGAGTCAGGGATGAAGCAGCTGGATGGGCTGCATCACATCACCCTGCGTCACCCTGCTGCCATGAGCTGTCAGTACGAGCTACAGCTCAACACATGGATAATGGATCAGACTGATGGGTCGCCATGACGCTGACTTTTATTAACGTCTTTACTGGTGTTTATTGAGGACGTTTGATGAAGCCAGAATGTGTAGTTTGTAAAATGATTACAGACGTATGAAGGGATGGACATACTGATAAACAACAACAGATGACAAGAGGAGCCGCCCTTCATCTTCAGAACAAGCCTGTCTGTCATATTAATATGACAGGTGTTAATGAAGCATGTAGCTGTGGCATCATTAGCTTCAGCAGATATAAACAGCAGTGTGTCATCCACAAATTATGTTTTACTGTGAATGATGTCACTAAGTGGGAATGTGTAAAATGAGAATAAAGGAGTCAAAGAGGTATAAAAGTAAAAAAAAAGCTACGCAGAAAGGATCTATAAGCACTTAGAAAAAGAACAGGAGCCACTTAAAACAAGAATAAAATCTTTTTCCCACAACATGAATCATTGGTGATGAATAAAACTTTTAGAGCAGCGACACAAAATATCAAACCAAGACATTTGCATTAAATTATTACCTTGAATAATCCAAACAACTCCAGCAGCACGAGGGAGTTGTGTAACGTGTTGTGTAACGTGTTGTGCTAATTTATGGAAATGTTGTGTCTCGTGTGATGATATGCTGATGATGCTGGTGTTTATATCCAAGTTTGATTCACTCGGTGCTGCAGGAAACACAGCCTGGAGTCAAAGAGAGGAGGTGTGGATGTAGA